>JAODPA010076689.1:0-28174 GCA_025585075.1 Nepenthes mirabilis
TGTCAAGCCAGAGAATACTACCCATCTAAACGTCCATGGTCCTAGTTTCATGATTCTAGTGCCATATTCATTTGAGGGAAAGTCCACCGTATCTCATATATCATATCTCCCACCTTTTGGGAGGTTTTCTCATTCACATATCATCACATATCACGTTATGGACTTCCCTCCATTTACTCATTTGTTTCTTATCTCATTTGGGATCTTAAGCATTTCACACATGCCATGTGAAATTTCCTTCGATTGCTTATACGATTCTTATTTTTCTTTGGAACTTCTTTCCCCTTAACGATTTGATTTGATTTCAAGAGAAAACTTGAGAATTTCTTACTTCATTGAGCCGAAGTCATTTTTGGAGTCCACCGATGCCCGTTTCATTGCCAGCGGTACACATAGATTCAATCCGAAGCTTATATCAATTAGGCATAATTTTCATGATAATTATAGGAAGATAAAACATGTAATTTTCCTTCTTAAGCTTGTATAAACAGTGACAGCATTTAGTTGAGGATTCGGATATCGTGAATGGGTCGATTCTTGTATACATATTTGGGACATGGTAATTCATCTTTTGGAGTCAATATAAATCATAGGTTATGCATTTTTCAGATTTTGGGTGGGTATCGAGATGATAATATCCAATGGGAAACGAATAAAAATTACAAGAGAACAAACAGTGAGTATGAGAACACTTGCCTCGATGTGCTCCACGTGTTCTTCAACTAGCTTGAGCTCAGAATCGGGCTCGAAAGCCTCCATTTTCCTTCCTTCTTCTTCGCGTGGCTCCTCCTCTTTCTCTCTCTCTCTCTCTCTCCCTCTCTTCCTCTCCTCCCATTTTCTCTCGCAATGGCTGGCCGCATATTTATAGACATCGGGCCGCTCGAGCGCCCGGCGAGCGAGCAGCGAGCGGTGGAAGATTCTGGAAAAATGCCCAGGCGGCTAGCAAGCGCGGGAGCCTTCCAGAAGGTTCTGGAAGACTCTAGAATATGCGCTCGAGCGGGGCTCGAGCGTGCATCAGGTGGGGAAGCTACTGGTTTGTTCGGCTTGAGCGGGGATCGAGCGTGAGGCAAGCGGGGGAGCTGCGGGTGGTGTTTTCAATATCAAAAGTTCCAAGAGTTTTACGAAATTCTTTACATTCATTTAATCATCAAATATTCTAATATTATGTAGAGAGATCTTCCTAGTCTCATGTTAATTCTATTTTTGATTTGGGAACCTCATACTTATTCTTAGAAAAATTTCATACTCATTCATAACACTTTGTTCTCATATTAGGAGAATGGTTCATCAAACTTATCATATCATGGAATTCACTTCTTATACTTTTCATAATTGTATAATTATTATGAGTTTAAATCTTCATATGACTTTAATTACATGCATAATCAACATAAAGTAATAAAAAAATTAAAAATTCTTACCACCGTGAGCCAAATATAACTTTAAAGTTTTCAGATGATAAATCCCTTCATAATCGGTTCACAATATAATTTTTGGAACCCACAAATTATCGTATACAATTTACATATAAGTAAACATCAAATATTTGAGTTAAAAACATTCATAAAGTTAGAGTTTTAATTATCTAAAATCAAATCATGCATAAACCCTAAATTACGTGGATAAAAATTTTGGGGCATGGGTTATGGTTTTCATGTGCACAAAATCACATAAAATTATCAAATTAGACACCCAATTGATAAATCATTATATTCAAGACATGGGCAATCAATTTCCTATGCCAAATTATGCAAAAATCTCAAAAATAAACGGGTAAAAGCATTTGGGCACGAGGTTAGGATTTCACGTACGAAATATCGCCTAAATCTTAGAAATCAGACATGAAATTAGCATATTCAACTCATGGGTATCATAAAATAAAAGCATGGACGGGTATCGGGATAAAAATATTTGAAGAAAATGGAACAAAAAGTGCAAAGAGAGGATGAAAAGTATATATGTGTACTTGCACCGATCTGATCTACAACTTTCTTAACTAGCTCGAAGCCGGAATCAAACCTGAGAGGCTCGATCTCCTCCTTCTCTCTCTCTTCTCCATGCTCTATCTCTCTCTCCTCTCTCAGGTTTCCACGCAAAAATGACGGAAAGAAATGTCTAGTGTGCTTAAATAACTAAATTGGCGCACGAGCGTGCGTTGGGTGCGATTCAGGCGCCCCTTCCCTAGATCTGGCACTCGAGCGCACATCAGACTCTCTTCGGACGTGCTTCGCGTGCCCCCGTTGAAATCAGCACTCGAGAGAGGGCTTGAGTATACGTTGGGTGTGGGTCAGGCCTAGGGCAGGCCTGCAACGAACCAGCTTCATGTACGTGCCATTCGGGACCTATTTCGACCATTCTAACCAAAATTTTCACATTCTTAAGACCCTAATTTCAATTATATTAGTTTAATAAGTTATGATTATTATAATTTTGATACTCGAATCTTATTTACAGATTAACTTTTCAAAGTTTACAATACCGGTTTCTAATTTTGCCAATTTCGGGTCTTTGAACTTTTCAATCCAATTTCTCATATGTCCTTTGACCTCGATTCATTTAGATTAACTTAATTAATCCTAATTACAATATTATGAAAATCGATACTTTACAACTGTGACGGAATGGATCCTAATCTTATAGGACTCTCTATGAAATACATGCAGAACAAAGTCCATAAATTTAAATCATCTAACTTTCATAGAAATTTTGAAAGAGTCTCATTTGTAAGTAGACGAAAACCAAAAGTATAATCTGTATTAAACAACTTGTACAAGTGCACTTCTAATCAGGTACCACAAATTTTCTACAACACACATTCACAGGAACTCAAATACCATCCATGGCTTTAATTAAGCAATTCTAATCTACTCTACCAGAATTCATATGAGAAATGCCATCTAGGACCTGTATAAAATCCAAAGAAATAGGATAGTGGAAGCATCTATATCCTTAACAGAACCCTACAGAAGCAATAACAGAACTAACATCATGGTATAATATTTTTTACATTATCGTAATATACAATATTTATTTCCAAAATGCTAGTTACAAGAATCGAAAATCCTTTGATCCACTAAAGTCCTTCAAGGTCTTCAAAACTTACGAGCTTTTCTTTCTTCTAGCTAGATCTAACTTCAATCCTTTTTAGACTTTTTCTTATCTGGAGGGGAGAACAGAAAGTAAGGAGTGAGCTTAACAACTCAATAAATGTACCTAAAACAGTGAAAACATACAGTTTTATATATATATAGAACATATACGTGCTTTTAGACGAGAACTTATAAAAGGATATGAGAAATTCATGCATGCAAGAGAGAGAACAGAAGCATAAACATGTTATAAAATACGAGGAAACCTATTGCGATGCAGAATACGAGAAAACTTATGATTTCAAATCCTTAGTTCTTGATTCAGAATTCGGTTCAGAGATTATATTTTAGAACCTTAACCTAGTTCTCGGTTCATAGTCCATCTTTCAGAATCATAACCTAGTTCTCGATTCAGAGTCCATATATTAGAACATTCAGTTTCCTTTTAAATCTATTATCCTCCATACTTTATTTCTCGAGGGTAAGATGGTTCTTATTCGGTTTAATTATTTACAAACCCTCCATACTTTACATCCTAAGGGTAGGATAGTTTCCGTTCGCTTTTAATCTTTACATACCCTCCATACTTTACATCCCGAGGGTAGGATGATTTCTGTTCACTTTAATCTTTACATACCCTCCATATTTTATATCCTGATGGCAAAATGATTTCTTTGTTCAGTTTAATTCCTTACATATCCTCTATACTTTACATCCTGATGGTAGGATGATTTCTTTAGTTCATTTAGCTATTATTCAGTACAGTTTTGATGTCTATTATTCAGTGTTTCGATGTAGCAACCTAAGGACGAGATCATAGACTAACTATACTGAAATTCTACTGATTTACTTAACGGAGGATATTCTTATCTTATTTTCTCAACCATAATTCTCCTAACCACTAAAACCTTTTCAATTCATACACTGCACACAGTCCACCTCAGACTCTTGAGAACTGGTGACTGATTGAATCTCAGTGATACTCTTTCCTTTATCTTCCATCTTCGCCCTTTTTGATAGCTTCGTGGGCCCCACATTTGATCCCGTGCTATTACTTGCCCTGCTAGCGGCTCTCTTAGCGAAGAACTTTTGTGTCTTCAATTTTTTCTCATAAATCAGGGCTCGATCTAAAATATCAGCATATCTTTGGAGCTTGTGAGTCAAAAATTGCATTCTAATATCATCCTTCAATTCTTGCTGAAATTTCTTTACATTCCTCAACTCGTCCTCCACAAAATACGATACATAACGAGATAATTCAGTAAATTTTGTATCATACTCTGCTACAGTCTGGTTTCCTCATCTAAGTCGCATAAATTCTTGCTCCTTTTTAGCCTGAAGACTGGACAAAAAATACTTCTCCATAAAAGCCTCCTCAAATATTTTTCAAGTAATCTCATCATTGGTACACCAACGCCCTCTTTTTTGTTGCCCACCAGCTATCGACTTTACTTTCTAACTTATAAACTGCAAACATGACCTTTCTTAGTCAGAATATTGGATTATCTCAAAGATCTTTTCATCCTTTGGATCCAAATATCTACCTTCATCGGATCAGGTTGTGATGACCAGAGTTCCGAAATATGATAATTAGGGTTAAATTAAAATAATAATTATCAAAAATTAGATTTAAAATGTAAAAAATTTAGTTTGGAAGTAGAAAGAGGAAGCTCGGCCTTGTAAGGTATTGATTTCTAAGATATGGTTAATATGGATGGTAAGATTTTAGATTTCTAAAATATAGTTATTGGGAGGTAATTAAGTTAAAATAGGGAAATTATGGTAAAAAAATAGGAGGAATTAGATTTAAAAGCTAAAAGTTCCAGAATTAATAAAATCGAGAATTGAAATTATAAATCGAGAAATGTTATTACATAAACAAGATTTTGGGCTTTAAATTATGATAATTATGATTTATTAAGGTTATATAATCAAAATTAGGGTTTGAGGATGTGAGAAATTGGGTTAGAATGGTAGAAACGGGTCCCAAATGGTGAAAATGCAACGTTTTCGTGCTGCAGGCCTAATGTGTGCTTGACGAGCACCTGATGGCCACTCGAGGCAAGGTCAGAGCGGAGTGTGTTATGAGGAGGGTGCCCGATGGGCACTCAAATGCTCCATTGAGCGCGATTTTGCACAAGGGACCGCCCGAGGACCGCTTAAGGCAAGGCCGGGGCAGCGCATGGATATGAGGAGGGTGCTCGATGGGTGCTCGAGCAACCCATTGAGCTCGATTTTGTGAAGCGGAGCACTCGAGGCATGCTCAAGTGCCCTGATAGATATAAAAAGGGGGCACACATTTACTCAACCATTCCGCGACATCCTACAGAGAACGGAGGGGAAGAAGAGGGAAAGGGAAAGGGAAAGAGGAGAAGAGGAATCTGACCGTTATAAACCGTTTTTACAGTGTTTTAATATCTCTGAAACTGTACTCATACTCTAAAAGCATGTTTCTCTATATTCTGCATAAATAAAATCTATTTCTATAAATTAATCGGACAGATTTCATATTTACAAGTATATACTACAATATCTAGCTACAATTTTATGTAAATGCAAGTGTTTGGTATCCGTTTTATGTCTGAAAGCTTGACCGAAAACCTAGATACGAAAATTAAGGATTTGGTGCTTTAAATCCATGGTTCTGCATGTTTACTATAAATGAACCGGATAGATTTTGTGTTTATGAATATATTTGGTATCCGTTTTATGTTCAGAATATTTATCGAGACCCTAAGCATGAAAATGAAGGGATTTAATGTTTAAAATTCATAATTTCTGATATGTGATAGTTAATATATAAAAGAGTACTGTTAGTATTATGATTTATAATTGAAAAATTTACATGAAACTGCACTGTTAAGTTTCTGTGAATTTTTGGAGTATTTTGAAGGATTAATGGTGAAATCCTTACTGATTTCTAAAGCTTGATGAGTTATAAGCTAAGAAAATGAGAGGAAAACTGTTTCTAATATTGTCAATTAGGACCTAGGACAGATATACGGTCATGTGAGGTTCTCCGGCGTGCCTTACGACATTATGGTGGTAATTGGGGTAACTCCATTCATGGAGTGAGACATGGTCTACCCATCTTCCAGGCATTTATCGTAGAGGTTAGCAATCCCCCAATTCTGGAGGCTAATAATCCTCCGTTGGCTTTGAATTGTGTCCCCTAAAACATAATTGGTCCCTATACCGTTGCTGATATTGGCTTTTGATCGTGTGGCAAAAACACAATTTGTTCTCTATTATTTACCCCCTTGGCTAGTAGGGTATGCTAGTTGGGTCCCTATGATATTTAACTAGAGTTTTCTGACGAAAACAAGTGAGATTTGAAACTATTTTATGAAACCGTTACCTATTTAAACAGAATCATGTTTTATTTCTGTTTTCCATGAACTGTTTTTGTTCTTCTGATCTAATATTAACATAATTTTCTATCATAACATATTTATGTTATAACCTGAAAGCATAATTCATGCTTTCCGAGATCTGTTTATATGAAAATTACACTTTCCTCATGATTATTGCACGTGTTTTTGCTTATCTGTACATATGTTCTACAAGAAAGCATAGAAAATGATTTCTGAAGCTTGTTCACGTTGAATCATACTTTTCTCATATTTTCTGTATATATTCCTATTTTTTGACAGTTTCTATGATCATCTGTATATATGTTCTTCATGAGATCATTATATTCTGCATGTTTTTGTACCTTACGGGATTTCGACTGACTGTTTTACTATTTTTCTCTCTCTCCAGATAAGGATATAGAAAAGATACTGGAGGGTCATGCCTAGCTAGCAATTAGCAGTGAAGATTCTGGAGCCTCGGTGAAGCCTTGAAGTAATCCTAAAGATTTAGAAATTCTAGCATTTTTCATGTAAATGTCTAAATGGTGGACAAAATTATGTATTGATAATTATTACACGTTCTGAAATCTATTGGATTAGTAATTAGACTTCCGTAAGTTTTTATAGTTGCTTCCGCTATTCTATTTTGGATATGTATAGGTCCTAGACGACATCTCTTATATATTTTCTAATTTAGTGGATAAGATTATATTTGAGCCATGGATGGAAATAGCAAATCGGTGGTCCAGTTAATGCGTGTTGTAGGAAAATTATGGTATAAATGGATGTTATGTGCATGTACTGGTTTGTTATATTGGTTTTGTACAGGTTTATATTTCTGTTTAGCCAAATTTTAGGGGAGACGCTGCCCATTTTTTCCTAGAACCTTAAGCGAGACTTGGGCTTCTGTTCTTGTTCATAATGACGAAATTATTTGAGGACAAAAAGAATTCATTCCGTCACAATTGGTATAAGAGAAAATGAGATACCTTAGGAATGATCTGAATTATATACAGAAGCTTGGAAAATGATCATGACTAATTGAATAAATAGGTATAGGCATAGGATGAACTAAGTTTTAGGTATTCTAGTCTGTCTAAGTTGAAAATTAGCTTGAACCAAGACTTAGTGATTAGGTTAATCGATATTGAATGTAGGCTAGACCTAGACCGATCGATGTAGGTTTAAGAATTCAGGTCGAATTATTCTATAATTGAGGTGAGATAAAGTAGTTAGGATTAGAGGGAATGTTCAAGTTTTAGCCGTAAGGATTTAAATTTCAAAATGCATTGATCCTAACCGTTCCTCCAACCTGATTATTTGAGGTTAGTGATCTTGAGATGTTTGTGGATGTAAGAAATATCACTACTTTCAAATAAAAGCTTTCCTTGGGGGTGTCGATTGACCCCAAGGATGAGGAGAAGAAATTATTTAGGAGCACCTCAAGAATTTGAATCTAATCAGTGCCGAGTCAGTGATGAATATGATAGTACCAAAATAAGATCTAAATAGTCAGTTTAGTTTAAGATAAGTTCAATCAGCCTTGGGACGAGGTCCTCATGGTTAGATATGACAGATAGGACAGAACTGATGGCTTGAGGATAAGATGTGAATCCTGTGGATTCCGAAGCTGTTGGCGGTATTGACAATAATTGGAGGCTTGAAAGAAGATAAGTTAATATTGCCTCAGATAAGATAAAAGGTGAAGATTACCTAGGGTATGAAGTTCAAGAATAAAAAGATATTGCAGGGAATGTTGTGGTTTTGATATGGACAAATTTTTTATTGAAAAGAAGTCTTTGAGAGAATGCTTTACTTGGGATAATTTGATCACATGATAGAGGATTTCGTATGTTTTCTTGGGTTGGATAGAAAGGAAGTCCAGTATCTGAAACTGAGGTTTTGCAGCGCAAACTGTAGATGGCATATTAGGCCATACCTGGAAGTCATTAGGCAGATAAGGAAATTAAAAGAAACTGTTAAAGAGAAGATTGGCCAAATTGATTGACGAATAAAGTTATTGTTGAGGTTGTGCCGAGACCAGAAATGATTTTGAGGATTCAAGTATAATCGATGAGAATATTTGACGAATTTTAAAAATGTGGTTAACTAAGGAGTTAATGGCTTGATATTAGGAGTCTTTAAGATTAAGATATTCGTGAGGCAGTGAAAGGTCACCACGAACCGGTCCCACTATTGGAACAAGTATGGTTATGGAAGCCTAAAAGGAGAACCCCTATGATTTTGTTTAAGGTTGATCAAACAATAAAATCTTTGGGTTTTAGCCAGATAATTGTGAAAACTGAGTGGTCTGATTCGGAATAAATAAATAAACTTGACAATGAGATTTTAGATTGTTAAGTGTGGAGGATTTAAAGGTAATTGAGGACTTTGCTAAAATTTTGGGAATGATTGTCTCAGCAATATTTTTATGCCAGTTGAAATATTAAATTTGTGGATTTTTGCCATGTGATGTTAACCCCTTCGGGATCTTCTTGTGTTATGCATATCCTCTCAGGAATTCAGATGTGCTCAAGGATACTTGTGTAAATTATATCGAAGGGATACGATACCCTGTAATTAGGTTATACGTTCTGAACGATAGGCAAAGTCGATTGAATTGAGGACAGATATTGAGTCTAAATTGAAAATGGATTGCCCTTTTGAAATCAGTAGATGACCGTTCGAGAATATAGGCAGGAAAGTTCAAGAGTGTATGCACTTGAAGGAAAGGACCCAACCATTCTATTTTAATGAGCAGTTTTAAAGTGATTGAAATTGGCTTTAGTCTCTAATGATTGTGTGAAATTGAAAGAGTATCGGTTAGACACTAATAAATATACTTTGGAGCCTCCGGAAAGTGGGATTTAAATAATGGATTAAGAGGTTAGCATAGATGGTAATGCCTTTAAGAAAGATTTGGATTATGTCATCCTGTGTCAATAAATAATCACCCACAAGCAAAGTGGGGGAGATGTTCGTGAGGTGAAATTGTTCTACCTGTAATAAAAATTTCATGATGAGATTTTTGAGGACTTAGAGATAATTCCTTGGAAAAAATTAAAGGCTTGTGAACCTAAAAGTTGAAGGCTGTAATAGGTAGATCTCGGTATGATTCAAGGAAAGTGAATATTGAGATCGATAGCTGCTATCAAAAATTCCCATTTGGGAATATGTGGAATTGTTTCGGAGATAACTATGAATCTAATATACTTAAGGATTAGAAGTAGTTGTGCTATGATGGAAATGTAACCTTAGGAGATCATGGGCGAAGCAATCTGTTTAAGGATTATAATGATAGACTCTGGTATTGTTAAGAAAAACTCTAGGATTATACTTTCTCGCATTGCTTGTGGATTGATGTCCTTAGGTTAAGTGGAAAAAGAAATACTTGGTTAGAGTTACCCTTCCATTGTTTGAATTTAGCAGTTGGAAGTTACTGTTTAGGAAACTGTGGATTTTAGTTCGGGAGATAGTTTGATCTGATTAGTTAAGGATCAAAATAGTTATGTTTTGATTGAAGTCAACTTTGGGAATTGTAAATTGATAGACCTGTCTAAGGGTTATGTAGATGAACTTCGGTATTTTGAGGAACAATGAGAAAGGAAATTATGGGTAGACTTATTTGCTTGGGGGAAACGGAATGTCACGTTTCTATGTTGGGGAAAGCAAAATCGTATCTGAAATGTGGGAGATATGAAGTTGGAAATAGGAAGCCCTTGTGGTTCCATATTAGAACAACCCACTAATCATGATTATGGAGGACGTGTTCAAGATGAATCAATGGGCTTATCGGTATGCCAACAAGATCTGAAACTGCTCGGTGTAGAAGTTTTGAGATTCTGAGGTTGCAAATTGTTAAGGCCTTGGAATTTTAGGTAATGAATTAAAACTGTATCGAAATTATAATTACTATTATGGTTAGGACTCTTGTTCTGTGGTGAATTGGGGATCTATGAAGATTATTTTTTGTGTTATGGCTATCTAAAAATCAGTTTTGATCAAGGTTACTACATAAATTTGGTGTCTGAAATAAAATATGTGTCTGATAAAAATGTCAATTTGAGAACGTGTCAACGAAATGAAGAAAATATAAAGTATCCTACTTTTGAAGTTTAGTTGTGGCTTGAAATTTATGTGGGGATTTTAGTTAAGTTTGATAAAATAATTGGAATGCTAGGTTATGATCGTAATGGTAAATTGTAATTAGACGACACAGAGTCAAACGATTTAATCAAAATGCGTAACGAAAATGTAGAGAACATGTATATTTTAAAATTTGAATTAAAGTTCTAAAGAAATGCTCAATCTCGAGGTCTTGCTTGAAGGAAGTAAGGCGTTTTGCTTGCTTAAAGTTTAGAAACAAGATAGAAAAATAGTTAATGAATTGAACTTGCTTGTAGATTTGATGAATTTAGATAAGCGTAGAGCGAGTCAGGTACTAAAGATTGAGAACAATTTGGAGATTTCAGGTTTTCTAGAATAACCATCTTGATTTAGAAATGAATTGGAGACATTAAGAAAGTTTCTTGATTTTGAAAATTTAAAGATCGTTAAATTTCGAGGATGAAATTTCTATAAGTGGAGGAGAATGTAATGACCCAAGTTTCGAAATACAATAATTAGGGTGAAATTATATTAGTTATTATCAAGGATTAGGTTTAAAATGTGAGAAATTAAGTTCGGAAGTAGAAAGAGAAAGTTTGGCCTCGTAAGGTATTGGTTTCCAAGATATGGTTAATATGGGTGGTGAGATTTTGGATTTCCAAAATATGGTAATTGAGAGGTAATTAAGTTAAAATAGGTGAATTGTGGTCAAAACGAACGGGAGGAATCAGATTGAAAAGCCCAAAGTTTTAGAATTGGTAAAATCGGGGATCGAAATTATAAACCGTGAAATGTTATTATATAAATAAGATTTCATGCTTTAAATTATAATAATCATGATTTATTAAGGTTATATAATCAAAATTAGGGTCCAAGGATGTGAGAAATTGGGCAAGGATAGTCAAAACGAGTGCTGGATGGCAAAAATGTAACGTTTCCATGCTGCAGGCTCAATGTACGCCTGATGGCCGCTCGAGGCAAGGCGGGAGCGGAGTGTGTTACAAGGAGGGCACTTGAGTGCCCCATCAAGCGTGATTTTGAGTAAGGGACCGCCTGAGAACTACTTAAGGCAAGGCTGGGGCACGGCATGGATACGAGGAGGGCACTCAATGGGCGCTCGAGTATCCCATCAAGCACAGTTTTGCAAAGGGGAGCGCTCAAGGCACGCTTAAGTGCCCCGACAGAGATAAAAAGGGGGCACGCGTTTTATTAGCGATTCTGCGACATCCAGCAGAGAACAGAGGGGAAGAAGAGGGAAATGGAAAGAGAAGAAGAGGAATCCGGCCGTTTCGCTCCGATTCAGGTAAAAATAACGATGAATTAGGCTCATGCAAGTGTACTCCAGACGTTATATTCTGTTTTTACAGTGTTTTAATATCTCTGAAATGGTATTTGTACTATAAAAGCATGTTTCTCTATGTTCTGCATAAATAAAGCCTGTTTTTGTAAATTAATTGGATAGATTTCATATTTACAAGTATATACTACAATATCTGGCTTCGATTTTATGTAAATGCACGTGTTTGGTATTTGTTTTATGTCCGAAAGCTTGACCGAAACCCTAGATATGAAAATTAAGGATTTGGTGCTTTAAATTCATGGTTCTGCATGTTTACTATAAATTAATCGGATAGATTTTATATTTATGCATGTATTTGGTATCCGTTTTATGTTCAGAATATTTATCGAAACCCTAAGCATGAAAATGAAGGGATTAAATTTTTAAAATCCATAATTTCTGATAAGTGATAATTAATATGTAAAAGAGTACTGTTAATGTTATGATTTATAACTTAGAAATTTACACGAAACTGCACTGTTAAATTTCTATAGATTTCTTGAGTATTTTGAAGGATTAATGGTGAAATCCTTACTGATTTCTGAAGCTTGATGAGTTATAAGTTAAGAAAACGAGAGAAAAACTATTTCTGATACTATAAATTAGGACTCAGGACTGATATACGGTTATGTGAGGTTCTCTGGCATGCCTTAGGAGATTATGGTAGTAATCGGGGATAACTCCGTCCATGGAGTTATATGTGGTCTGCCATTCTTCCTTGCGTTTACCGTGGAGGTGAATAATCCTCCGATCTTAGAGGATAATAATCCTTCGTCGGCTTTGAATTGTGTGCCCTAAAACACAATTGGACCCTATACTATTGTTGATATAGACATTTGATTGTGTGGTGGAAACACAATTTATTCCCAATTATTCGCCCCCTCGGCTAGTTGGGTACGCTAGTTGGGTCCCTAGGATATTTAACTAGAGTTTTCTGACGAAAGTAAGTGAGATTTGGAATTGTTTTATAAATCCATTGCCTATTTAAATAGAATTATGCTTTACTTCTATTTTTCATGAACTGCTTCTATTCTTTTGATCTAATATTAACGTATTTTTTTGCCATAATATATTTATGTTATAACCTAAAAGCATGATTTATACTTCTTGAGACCTGTTTATATAGAAGTTATGTTGTCCTCATGATTATTGCACATGTTACTGCTTATCTGCACATATGTTATGTAAGAAAGCATAGATAATGATATCTGAATCCTGTTCACGTTGAATCATGCTTTTCTCATACTTTCTATATAGGTCCCTATTCTTTGACAGTTTCTATAACCATTTGTATATATATTCTGCATGAGATCATTATATTCTACATGAGATCATTATATTCTGCATGTTTTAATATCTTGAAGGGTTTTGACTCACTTTTTTACTATTTTTTTCCCTCCAGATAAAGATATAAAGAAGATACTCCAGGATGACGCCTAGCTAGAGATTAGTAGGGAAGATTCTGGGGCCTTGGTGAAGCCTCGAAGTAATCCTGAAGATTTAGGAATTCTAACATTTTGCATGTAAATGTCTAAACGGTTGACGAAATTATGTATAGATGATTATTACACGTTCTGAAATTTGTTGGATTAGTAATTATACTTCCGCAGGTTTTTATAGTTGCTTCCACTATTATATTCTGGATATGTACAGGTCCTAGACGACATCTCTTATATATTTTCTGATTTAGTAAATAGGATTATATTTGAGCCATAGATGGAAATAGCAAATCGGTGGTCCTGTGAATGCATATTATAGAAAAATTGTGGTATAAATGGATAGCTATGTGCATTTACTAGTTTGTTATATAGGTTTTGTACAGGTTTATGTTTCTGTTTAGCACAATTTAGGGGAGACTTTACCTATTTTCCCTAGAATTTTAAATGACACTTGGGCATCTGTTCTTGTTCTGTAATGACAGAATTATTTGAGGATAAAAAAATCCATTCCGTCACACAGGTTCACCCAAAAATTCAGGCGTTCCCTCCGCCATGAACCTACCATACGTAATCGGAGTAGGATTTACTGGAGTTGGCTCAGGTGCAAGGATCGGAGCCATATGATGGGGCTCTATTAATTCGTCAACATTTGTCATCCTTCCCAACAAATTCACCTACTTGGCTTCTAATATCATCCTTCAGTTCTTGTTAAAATTTCATTGCCTTCCTCAATTCATCCTCCACAAAATACGGTGCATAACAAGATAATTCAATTAATTTTGTGTCATACTCTACTACAATCTGGTTTCCCTATCTAAGTCACATAAATTCGTGCTCATTTTTATTCTAAAGACTAGATGAAAAATACTTTTCCATAAAAGCTTCCTTGAATATTTTCCAAATAATCTCATCATTGGGTACACCAATGTGAGGTTCCGGGCTTATGGGAAAGGTAGTTAAGGATTAATCGTCGTCTTAGTAATTAATTGTAGATCGATTGATTGATGTAGGGATGTGTATAAGGTAAAAAGGTAGGAAATATCCGGAATTTCTCCTGCTGAAGTCTGGGATCAGCAGCCAGTACCCGCTGGCCGCTCGAGTTTAGCTCGAGCCAAAAAACCAGTAGTAAACCCGCTTGCTGGCCGCCCGAGCTCGGCTCGAGCAGAAAAACCAGTAACAGGGCGGCTCGCTTCCTGCTCGAGCGGAGCTCGAGCGGGGGATGACCCGTGGTGAGCACACTCGAGCCCCGCTCGAGCGGGCGGCGCAGTATAAATACGCGCCCTATCTCTTTCCTCGTCATTTTCACGCAGCTAGGGTTTCTACAGAGAGAGGGAGGCACGTTTCTAGAGTGAGAAAGAGGGAGAACGAGGCTTGGAAGTCCGATTCGGTCCGAGAGCCAGTTATTAAAGTTAAAGCACGCGTCGAGGCAAGTGTTCTCATACCCACTAACTTTCCTCTTTTGTCGATTTTCGTTGTTTATCGGGTATTTTCGTGTTTATACCCACCCATGGCTTCAAAAATATAGTACCCGAGACTGGAGACCAAGGATAGTATAATTTGTTCGCTGATTTGCTCACCGATTCGTTCGGTGGAGCTTCGCCCAAACCCTATCCTACGGGATTTTGGGGGTTTCCCGTTTCCCACCGGTAAATCATTAAATTGACTTCATAATATGAATCTCCACGTTCTTATTGTGCATATATGTTGGCTGCGGGAAAAATCTCGCGCGTTATGACCCGTTCGTGGCCTTCGAGTCCTCTAAATTACTGTTCATCCGTGAATAAATTGGGAAATTGCTCATGTTGCTTCTATATAGTTATGATGGAGCTTATGATATGTGTTGATGTGAAAATTTAAGCTTTGAACTTCATGAATTGTGCACTGGAAACGTGGGAACGTGTCCCGAGAGCTTTTAAGGTGGTGGTTGTCCACCGGAGATAAGAATTCCAACTCCTTGTGAACATTGTGTTAAATTGTGATAAAAGATAATCTCAAAGAAGAAATTAAGTCCAATATGTAATGGAGGGAGACGCACTAGGTATGTCGTTGAAAACGTGATCTCCCGGATGGAGACGTGTGATGGGATCGAGACTTCCCAGTGATGTTTGATTGTGTCGTGTCGTGGGTCCTCCCTCCCGAAGAGTCAAACCTTGAAATTAGGACCGTGGTCGATAGGAGTGGTGTCCTCTAACTTGCCACGTGCATCATGGTGGGAACCCAAGATATACTCTGGCGGCCCTTGGGGGTGGGTGACGTACATGGCAAGTTTCAGGACACTGTAGTGAAAGAACGAGGATTGCCCTGGTCCCTGGGGGTGTGGGGCGTGTCGTTGAACACTACATATCGAGATGTAGTTGTTCTATGGATTGTTGCATGGATGCAACCAGTGGTCGTGTGCTACCGACCTAAGAATGTAGCCGTGGCTTTAGAATGTGTAGCGAACAAATTACTTTCATCGTTCTCATACTTCGTTGGCTAGTACGATCTACTAGCTCCAGGGTCCGTAAAGATAAACATTTAAATAAAGACGAATAAAATGAATCAGATAATCTCAAGTTCTCTCCTCCCTTTTATGCCCCTTGTACTGTTCCTGTGCTCTTTCTTTTTTCAGTACCCATGCCTGTTGCTAGTTAGTGGGATATGATTTTATTTGTTGGGCTTTATGCTCACCCTTGCTTTATATTTTTCAGATGAGAACGCCTTGATGCCTGATGAGTCAGCGTAGACCCTAGAAGCTCGGTAGCTTGCTGTCTTGCGTGCTTGGCTCGAGACTTGGACTTGGATTGGCTAGATGTATGCCAAGAATATTTTGGGTTTTGGTTTTTGTATCAGATCAAACTTGTATGGAGTTAACTTATGCTAGTAGATGATAGATGATGCATATGTATTAGTTCGCTGTGTTTTGTGGTTTATATGCTTCCGCAGGTTCTATCTTATGGTGATGTCGGGGTTCCTAGTTGGCATCCTTCTTGGCCGGTGTCTTCTGATTCAAGTCGCCGGTGCCACCTTGGTTCTTGTGGCTTTTGGGTCCTGTGTGGTTGTCGTTGGATTTTATTTGAAAACTATTTGTGGATTATTGTGCAAGGTTGTGTTTTTCAGGTGTTTGTATTTTGGAAATGCTCAATTTATAGGCGGAATTCTGTCTAATTTTCTATAGAATTTATGATTATTATATTCTCGATTTGTCCTTAGGATTATTGACGGAGGTTATTCGGTGGGGAATAATCTGTTCCATCATAGTTGGTATCAGAGAAGGGATTCCTTAGGATGGATCTGAAATTACGCGGAAGCCTAGGGTGTCATAGGTTGGGATCGAATGAGTAGTCATAGGATAGCCTACTTGAGTATAGGTTTTCTTAATTGTGTACGTGTTGAGCATGTCGAAAGATATTGTTATAAGGATCTAACCTTTGGCTCAATCTGTTATTACTTCCTTTTCAGTGAGGACTTCCACAATTGACTATGCCGCCCAGACGTCGGAGTATGTCAAGGGACGATCAGCCTCGAGACCGAGAGGCAGAATATCTGAATCTGTTGGGGCGTCTTACCAATCTCATAGAGAACATGGAGCAGCGGAACCTTACTCCTGTTCCTGTTCCTGTTCCGGCTCCAGATAATCCGGGGCCATCTGTTTATGACCGCTTTGTTCAGGAGCGGGTGCCAGCGTTCCTGGGGGAGCCTGACCCGATGAAGGTTGATTCGTGGCTTGAGAATCTGAAGAGGGTATTCGCTGTGATTAGATGCCCTGAGGAGGATCAAGTGTTGTATATGTCTTACCGGCTGCAAGGTGAGGCGCATCATTGGTGGCTAATGAAGAAGAGAGCTCTTGGGATACCGGAGACAGAAATTACTTGGAGAATGTTTGAAGATGCATTCCTTGAGAAGTATTTTCCTCCTAGCCTCCGTATTCAGAAAGAGGAGGAGTTCTTCAGACTTAGGCAAGGTAACAGATCCGTGGCGGAGTATGATGCCAAGTTTTCAGAGTTATCTCGATTTGCCCCATTTTTGGTTGATGATGAGGAAAGGAAGGCTAGGAAGTTCTTGTCTAGCTTGCGGGATGATATGCGCAAGCACTTGGTGACCCACAAGTTGGCTACTTATGCTGAAGTTCTGGATCGGGCTTTGATTTATGAGCAAGAGAACACCAAGGAGGAGTGCTTCAGGAAGAGGTCGTCCAGTAAGAGTGGGTCTAGCGTTGGCTTTGGGGCTAGTTCTGGAGGATCGTTCAAGAAACCGAAGCAGTCAGTTCCCGGCCAGAAGAGTGGCCAGACTTCATCATCCTCCCAAGCTTCTGTGGGTTATTGCAGGTGTTGTGGAAGGGATCATAGCGGTAAACCGTGCCCGATGGCGACGGGTTCTTGCTTCACTTGTGGGCAGGTGGGGCATAGGGCAAGAGAATGCCCTCAGACTTCGGGGGTCCGAGTTCCGAAGCCAGCGGTTCAGGGAAAAGTATTTGCAGCCTCTGCCAGTGAGGCTAGAGCTTCAGATGATGTGGTAGAAGGTACACTCTCTGTTTGTGGTATATCTTGTTCAGTCCTCTTCGATTCTGGATCCACTCATTCTTTTATTTCTCCCCAATTGGCTCGTTGTATTACACCCTCTCCAGTGACCCTTGACTTTTCTTTAGTTGTGGCTACGCCTACGGGGTCTTCGGTTGTGACCGATGTAGCCTACTTCGGGTGTATTGTGGAGGTGAAGGGGTTTCCCTTGGTGGCTGATTTGGTTCTGTTGGACATGCGTGATTTTGATGTCATTCTGGGTATGGATTGGCTGTCCAGATATCACGCAACGATAGATTGTTTCCATAAAAGGGTGGACTTTGCCATTCCAGGTTGTGACCCTTTTTATGTGCAAGGGGTGCGGAGGGTGGAGCAGTCTTCCTTTATATCTGCTCTACAGGTTCGCCACTTGTTGAATAGTGGGTGTCAAGCCTTCTTGGCTTATGTTAGCGTGGTGGAGAATCGGGGATTGCCTGTGTCAGACATTCCTGTGGTTTGTGAATTTGTGGATGTGTTCCCTGACAAGCTGTCCACTCTACCACCGCGCCGTGAGATTGATTTTGGGATTGACCTTGAGCCAGGGTCGACTCCCATATCGAAAACTCCCTATCGTATGGCTCCTGCGGAGTTAAAAGAGTTGAAACAGTAGTTGCAAGATTTGCTTGATTCGGGTTTCATTAGACCTAGTGTATCGCCGTGGGGTGCTCCGATTCTCTTCGTTAAAAATAAGGATGGAGCCTTCAGGCTATGTATAGACTATCGCGAGCTGAATAAGATATGATCAAAAATAAGTATCCCCTCCCACGGATCGATGATCTCTTTGATCAGTTGTAGGGATCTTCAGTGTATTCCAAGATTGATCTTCAGTCAGGATATCATCAGCTTCGCATGAAAGACGGGGATATTGCAAAGATGGCCTTCCGAACGAGATATGGTCATTACGAGTTCTTAGTTATGCCGTTCGGTCTCACTAATGCTCCTGTGGTGTTTATGGACCTAATGAATTGGGTCTTTCAGCCGTTCTTGGATAAGTTTGTCGTGGTTTTCATAGATGACATTCTAATTTATTCCAAGGATTACTCTGAGCATGAGGAGCACTTGAGGCTTGTGTTACAGACCCTTCAGGAGCATCGGTTGTTTGCAAAGTTTAAGAAATGTGAGTCTGGCTCGGTGAAGTGGTGTTTCTTGGCCATGTAATTTCTGGAGGAGGCGTCTCGGTGGATCCACAGAAAATTGAAGCGGTGGTCAATTGGAGCCAACCGACGACCGTGGCAGAAGTCCGAAGCTTTTTGGGGATGGCTAGTTATTATCGTCGTTTTGTGGAAAATTTCTCTCAGATAGCCTTACCTCTCACCCGTTTGACGAAGAAGGAGGTAGACTTCATCTGGACCGAGGAATGTGATCGTAGTTTTCAAGAGCTAAAAGATCGGTTGACCTCAGCCCCAATTCTGACACTTCCCGTTGGCACGGGTGGATTTGAGGTATATTGTGATGCGTCTAAGTTGGGGCTTGGTTGTGTTCTTATGCAGTGGGGGAAAGTGGTTGCTTATGGGTCTCGACAGTTGAAGACTCATGAAAAGAACTACCCAACCCATGATTTGGAATTAGCTGCGGTAGTTTTTGCCTTGAAGATCTGGAGGCACTATCTTTATGGCGAGAAATTTCTTGTATACTCTGACCACAAAAGCCTCAAGTATCTGTTTTCTCAGAAAGAATTGAACATGAGGCAGCGGCGTTGGATTGAGTTTCTCAAGGACTATGATTGTGAAATTCAATACAAACCAGGAAAAGCAAATGTGGTCGCCGATGCTTTGAGTCGTCGTACCTGTTGGGTGGCATCCTTGCAGATCAAACAGATGGAGTTGCTTGACTGTTTAAAGTCATGTCATATCCAGCGTTATGTTAAAGGTAACCGGATGATGTTATCTTTTCTTCAGGTACAGCCCGAGATTCTCCAAAGGGTCAAGGAAGGGCAGGTGTGCGACCCATTCTTGATGGATATTGCAGGAGATCTTAATAGAGATTCTCGAGTTGATTTCAGTGTTCGTTCCGATGGAATTTTGAGGTTTCGGGAACGCTTGTGTGTGCCAGATGTCGAGGATTTGAAAGAAGAGATTTTGAAGGAAGTGCATAGGACTCGGTATACCATTCATCCCGGTGTTAATAAGATGTACCAGGATCTGAGGAAAATGTTCTGGTGGAGGAACATGCGAAGGGAGATTGTTGACTTTGTTAACCGTTGTCTAGTTTGTCAGCAGTTAAAGGCCGAGAGGAGGAAGCCCTCAGGGTTGTTGCAGCCATTGCCCATTCCCTGTTGGAAGTGGGATGATATCTCGATGGACTTTGTATCTGGATTGCCTAGAACTTTGATGAATCATGATGTAATATGGGTCGTTGTGGACCGATTGACGAAGTCTGCTCATTTTATGGCCATTCGGACAACATTCTCCCTTGATCACCTGGCACGGTTGTACATCAGTGAGATCGTGAGGTTATACGGTGTGCCAGCGTCTATTGTGTCTGATCGGGACCCGCGGTTTGTCTCTAAATTCTGGGTGAGTTTGCAGCGGGAATTAGAGACGAGCCTGAAGTTTAGTATGGCGTACCATCCTTAAACCGATGGTCAGTCAGAGCGAACGATCCAGATTTCGGAAGATATGCTTCGAGCTTCAGTGTTGGAGTTCCAAGGGAATTGGGATGATCACTTGGCACTCGCCGAATTCGCATATAACAACAGCTTCCAGGCGAGTATCAGCATGGCTCCCTTCGAGGCACTTTATGGTAGGAAGTGCCGATCTCCCATTCATTGGGAAGAGTCTGGGGACAGGCGGTTGCTGGGTCCAGATGTTGCTCGTGAGACATCAGAGAAGATCGCTGTCGTTTTTGAAAAGCTAAAGGTTGCCCAAAGCCGACAGAAAAGCTATGCTGATAGGAGGAGGTCCGAGCTTAGATTCGAGGTTGGAGACTTTGTTTTCCTCAAGGTATCACCATGGAAAGGAATTTTGAGGTTTGGAGTTAAAGGAAAATTGAAGCCGCGTTTTATTGGGCCTTTTGAGATCCTTGAGCAAGTTGGTGAAGTGGCCTATCGTTTAGCTTTACCCCTGAGCTTGGCCGAAGTGCATAACGTCTTCCATATCTCGATGTTAAGGAAGTATGTTTATGACCCATCTCATGTGATCGATTTCAATTCTTTGGTTATCGATTGGGATTTCAATTATGTTGAGGAGCCCGTGGAAATCTTAGATCGAAGGGACCAAATCCTGCGATCAAAAGTCATTCCTCTCGTGAAGATCTTGTGGATGAACCATTCCAGCGAGGAAGTGACTTGGGAGAGAGAGGAGGAGATGTGGGGAAGATATCCCTATCTGTTTTCATGTAACTGAACTAAATCTATTTTTATAGAGTCATTAAAAATTTCGATGACGAAATTTAATTAAGGGGGGAGAGTTGTGAGGTTCCGGGCTTATGGGAAAGGTAGTTAAGGATTAATCGTCGTCTTAGTAATTAATGGTAGATAGATTGATTGATGTAGGGAAGTGTATAAGGTAAAAAGGTGGTAAATATCCGAAATTTCTTCTGTTGAAGTTCGGAGTCAGCAGCCAGTGCCCACTGGCCGCTCGAGTTTAGCTCGAGCCGAAGAAACCAGTAGCGAACCCTGTTGCTGGCCGCCTGAGCTCGGCTCGAGCGGAAAAACCAGTAGCGGGGCGGGACGACCCGTGGCGAGCCCGCTCGCTGCCCGCTCGAGCCCCGCTCAAGCGGGCGGCACAGTATAAATACGCGCCCTGTCTCTTTCCTCGTCATTTTCACGCAGCTAGGGTTTCTAGAGAGAGGGAGGCACGTTTCTAGAGTGAGAAAGAGGGAGAACGAGGCTTGGAAGTCCGATTCGGTCCGAGAGCCAGTTATTAAAGTTAAAGCACACGTCGAGGCAAGTGTTCTCATACCCACTAACTTTCCTCTTTCGTCGATTTTCGTTGTTTATCGGGTATTTTCGTGTTTATACCCACCCATGGCTTCGAAAATACAGTACCCGAGACTGGAGACCAAGGATAGTATAATTTGTTCGCTGATTTTCTCACCGATTCATTCGGTGGAGCTTCACCCAAACCCTAACCTACGGGATTTTGGGGGTTTCCCGTTTCCCACCGGTAAATCGTTAAATTGATTTCATAATATGAATCCCCACGTTCTTATTGTGCATATATGTTGGCCGCGGGAAAAATCTCGCGCGTTATGACCCGTTCGTGGCCTCCGAGTCCTCTAAATTACTGTTCATCCGTGAATAAATTGGGAAATTGCTCATGTTGCTTCTATATAGTTATGATGGAGCTTATGATATGTGTTGATGTGAAAATATAAGCTTTGAACTTCGTAAATTGTGCACTGGAAAAGTGGGAATGTGTCCCGAGAGCTTTTAAGGTGGTGGTTGTCCACCGGAGGTAAGAATTCCAACTCCTTGTGAACATTGTGTTAAATTGTGATAAAAGATAATCTCAAAGAAGAAATTACATCCAATAAGTAATGGAGGGAGACCCACTGGGTATGTCACTGAAAACGTGATCTCCTGGATGGAGACGTGTGATGGGAATGAGACTTCCCAATGATGTTTGATTGTGTCGTGTAGTGGGTCCTCCCTCCCGAAGAGTCAAACATTGAAATTAGGACCGTGGTCGATAGGAGTGGTGTCCTCTAACCTGCCACGTGCATCATGGTGGGAACCCAAGATATACTCTAGCCGCCCTTGGGGGTGGGTGACGTACATGGCAAGTTTCAGGACACTGTAGTGAAAGAACGAAGATTGCCCTGGTCCCCGGGGGTGTGGGGCGTGTCGTTGAACACTACATATCGAGATGTAGCTGTTCTATGGATTGTTGCATGGATGCAACCAATGGTCGTGTGCTACCGACCTAAGAATGTAGCTGTGGCTTTAGAATGTGTAGCGAACACATTACTTTCCTCGTTCTCTTACTTCGTTGGCTAGTACGATCTGCTAGCTCCAGGGTCCGCAAAGATAAACATTTAAATAAAGACGAATAAAATGAATCAGATAATCTCAAGTTCTCTCCTCCCTTTTATGCCCATTGTACTGTTCATGTGCTCTTTCTTTTCAATACCCATGCCTGTTGCTAGTTAGTGGGATATGATTTCATTTGCTGGGCTTTATACTCACCCTTGCTTTATGCTTTTCAGATGAGAAAGCCTTGATGCCTGATGAGTCAGCGTAGACCCTAGAAGCTCGGTAGCTAGCTGTCTTGCGTGCTTGGCTCGAAACTTGGACTTGGATTGGCTAGATGTATGCCAAGAATATTTTGGGTTTTGGTTTTTGTATCAGATCAAACTTGTATGGAGTTAACTTATGCTAGTAGATGATGGATGATGCATATATATTAGTCCGCTGTGTTTTGTGGTTTATATGCTTCCGTAGGTTCTATCTTATGGTGATGTCGGGGTTCCTAGTTGGCATCCTTCTTGGCCGGTGTCTTCTGATTCAAGTCGCCGGTGCCACCTTGGTTCTTGTGGCTTTTGGGTCCTGTGTGGTTGTCGTTGGATTTTATTTGAAAACTATTTGTGGATTATTGTGCAAGGTTGTCTTTTTCAGGTGTTTGTATTTTGGAAATGCCCAATTTACAGACGGAATTCTGCCTAATTTTCTGTAGAATTTATGATTATTATATTCTCGATTTGTCCTTAGGATTATTGACGGAGGTTATTCGGTGGGCAATAATCTGTTCCGTCACAACCAATGCCCTCTTTTTCATGGCCCACTAGCTATCGGCTTTACCTTCTAGCTTATAAATTTCAAACATGACCTTTTCTTAGTTAGAATACTGGATCACCTCAAAGATCTTTTTCATCCTTTGGATCCAAATATCTACCTTCATTGGATCAGGTTGTGATGACTCGAGTTCTAAAATATGATAATCAGGGTTAAATTAAAATAGTAATTATCAAGGATTAGATTTAAAATGTTGAAAACTGAGTTTGGAAGTAGAAAGAGGAAGCTCAGCCTTGTAAGGTATTGGTTTCTAAGATATGGTTAATATGGGTGGTGAGGTTTCGGATTTCCAAAATATAGTTATTGGGAGGTAATTAAGTTAAAATAGGTGAATTGTGGTAAACAAAATGGGAGTGATCGGACTGAAAATCCCAAAGTTCCAGAATTGGTAAAATCGGGAATCAAAATTATAAATCGAGAAATGTTATTTCACAAATAAGATTTCGGGCTTTAAATTATGATAATCATGATTTATTAAGGTTATATAATCAAAATTAGGGTCCAAGGATGTGAGAAATTAAGTTAGAAGCATAGAAACCGGTTCCAAATGGTGAAAACGCAACATTTCTGTGCTGCAGGCTTGATGTGCGCTTGATGAGCACCTAATGGCCACTCGAGGCAAGGTGGGAGCAGAGTGTGTTATGAGGAGGGTGCCTGATAGGCTCTCAAGCGCTCCATTGAGCGCGATTTTATGAAAGGGACCGCTCGAGGACCACTCGAGGCAAGGCCTGGGCAACGCATGGATACAAGGAGGGTGCTCGAACACCCCATTGAGTGCGATTTTGCAAAGGGGAGCGCTCGAGGCATGCTCAAGCGCCCCGACGGATATAAAAACAGGGCACATGTTTACTCAACCATTCCACAACATCCTGCAGATAACGGAGGGGAAGAAGAGGGAAAGGGAAAGAGGAGAAGAGGAATTCGGCCGTTTCGTTCTGATTCAGGTAAAAATAACGGTAAATTAGGCTCAGGCAAGTGTACTCCATACGTTATATACTGTTTTTACAATGTTTTAATATCTCTGAAATGGTATTGATACTCTAAAAGCATGTTTCTCTATATTCTGCATAAATAAAGCCTATTTCTGTAAATTAATCAGATAGATTTCATGTTTACAAGTATATACTACAATATCTGGCTTCGATTTTATGTAAATGCACGTGTTTGGTATCCATTTTATGTCTGAAAGCTTGACCGAAACCCTAGATAAGAAAATTAAGGATTTGGTGCTTTAAATCCATGGTTCTGCATGTTTACTATAAATTAATCAGATAGATTTTATATTTATGCATGTGTTTGGTATCCGTTTTATGTTCAGAATATTTATCGAAACCCTAAGCATGAAAATGAAGAGATTTAATGTTTAAAATCCATAATTTCTAATATGTGATAGTTAATATGTAAAAGAGTACTGTTAGTGTTATGATTTACAATTGAGAAATTTACATGGAACCGCACTGTTAAATTTCTGTGGATTTCTGGAGTATTTTGAAGGATTAATGGTAAAATCCTTACTGATTTCTAAAGCTTGATGAATTATAAGCTAAGAAAATGAGAGAAAAACTATTTCTAATATTGTTAATTAGGACCCAGGACTGATACACGGCCTTGTGATTTTTCCAGCATGCTTTAGGATATTACGGTGGTAATTGGGGTAACTTCATCCATGGAGTTATACGTGGACTACCCTTCTTCTAGGCGTTTACCGTGGAGGTTAACAATCCTCCGATCTAGGAGGCTAATAATTCTCCGTTGGCTTTGAATTGTGTGTCCTAAAACACAATCGGTCTCTATACCGTCGCTGATACTGGCCCTTGATCATGTTGCAAAAACACAATTTGTTCTCAATTATTTGCTCCATTGGCTAGTAGGGTACGCTAGTTTGGTCCCTATGAAATTTAATTAGAGTTTTCTGACGAAAACAAGTGAGATTTGGAACTGTTTTATGAAACTATTGCCTCTTTAAATAGAATCATACTTTACTCCTGTTTTTCATGAACTGCTTCTATTCTTCTGATCTAATATTAACTTAGTTTTCTACCCCAATATATTTATGTTATAACCTGAAAGTATGATTTATACTTTCTGAGACCTGTTTATATGGAAATTATGCTTTCCTCATGATTATTACATGTGTTTTTGCTTATTTGCACATATGTTCTGCAAGAAAGCATAGATAATGATTTCTAAAGCCTATTCATGTTGAATCATGCTTTTCTCATACTTTCTGTATATGTCCCTATTCTTTGACAGTTTCTACAACCATCTGTATATATGTTCTGTATGAGATCATTATATTCTGCATGTTTTAGTACCTTGTAATGTTTTAACTCACTATTTTACTATTTTTTTTCCTCCAGATAAGGATTTAGAGAAGAAATTGGAGGGTCATGCCTAGCTAGAGATTAGCAGGGAAGATTTTGGAGCCTCGGTGCAGCCACAAAGTAATCTTGAAGATTTGAGAATTCTAGCATTTTACATGTAATTGTCTAAATGGTGGACAAAATTATGTATTGATGATTACTACACGTTCTGAAATCTGTTGGATTAGTAATTATGCTTCCATAGGTTTCTACAGTTGCTTCCGCTATTCTATTCTAGATATGTATAGGTCCTAGATGGTATTTTTTATATGTTTCTGATTTAGTAGATAGAATTATATTTGAGCCATGGATGAAAATAGCAAATTGGTGGTCCTGTGAATGTGTGTTGTAGGAAAATTATGGTATAAATGGATAGTTGTGTACATATATTGGTTTGTTATATAGGTTTTGTACCGGTTTATGTTTCTATTTAGCCCAATTTTAGGGGAGACTCTACCCGTTTTCTCCTAGAATCTTAAGCAAGACTTGGGCTTCTGTTCTTCTTCTGTAATGACGGAATTATTTAAGGACGAAAAAAATCCATTTTGTCACTATTAGTATCAAAGAAAATGAGATGTTTTAGGAATAATCTGAATCGTATGCGAAAACTTAGGAAATGAACACGACTGATTGAATAAATAGGTATAGGCATAGGATGAACTAAGTTTTAGGTATTCTAGTCAGTCTAACTTGAAAATTGGCTTGAATCAGAACTTAGTGATTAGGTTAATTGATATTGAATGTAGGTTAGACCTAGACCAATCGATGTAGGTTTAAGGATTCAGGTCGAATTATTCTATAATTGAGGTGAGATGAAGTAGTTAGTGTGACGGACCGGGTTATTTTTTTTCGAATAACCCCTCCGTCAATAAACTAATGTAGTTTAATATTTAATAATTTCTGTAGAAAATTGGGTAGAGTTCCCTTTGTAACTTGAAAGTTTACCAAAATACAGGTACCTGTAAGAAACTCTGCACAACATCCACAGATATATTTAAAATCATACACAGGATCTCTGATCCACTAAACCTCAGTAGTGGCACCGGCGTCATAACTCAGGTATGACGTCGGCGGAGGTAAAGATGCCAACTATAGAACCCAAGCATAACCACAAACATAACTGCGGAAGCGTTATAATCCATCATACAAAATCAAAACCATTTATCCACAAAAACTCCCATGCCATACATAATCAAAATAGATCCTCGAGGTTTCTTCAAAATCCACGTTGTCGATCTTGCTTCTTGGTCCTACTCTGTTTCGTCGGGCATCAGGGAATTTTCATCTGAAAAGAGAGAGTGCAAGGGTGAGCTTATCGCTCAGCAAGTATAATCATATCTCACTATCAAACTATATAAACATAACAATGAAAAGGGGTATCATGCAATTGAAATATCATGGGATATGGAAGGGAAGGAACATTCAATTAACATTCAATTATCATTTAACTTATGTTTTCACATTTTTACTTTAATCTTTGCGGACCAGGGCCAGTAGGTCGTACTAGCAAACGATGCGGGAGAACGAGGAAAGGATCATGATACTCCACATGATCTAAGGCCGTGAGGGATTATCTTTAACGACCCATCCGGGGGGTCGTGCACATCGTGCCGTAAATCGCCCCATTCCCCCGGGGTACCAGGGCAGTCCTCGTTCTTCCACAATAGTATCCCAAGGCGTGACACCGCCATCACTCGCTCACACAAGCGACCAGAATACGCGGCCAGAGTATTCTTCAGGTTTCCACCGAGATGAACGTGTCAAACCAGAGAATACCACCCATCTAGAAGTCCATGATCCTAGTTTCATGATTCTGTTTTTATTTTCATTTCCATTTGAGGGAAAGTCCACCATATCCATTTTTGCCGTATCTCCCACCATTTGGGAGGTTTCATCATACACATATTACCTTGTGGACTTCCCTCCATGTACTTGTCCGGTTCTCACTTTCTTTTGGTACCTAAGCATGTTGTCCATATTCTCATTTATATGCACCTTATCATAATTCATGAGAGGAATTTAGATTTCTTACCATTTTCGGAGCCCGTTTCGATACAATCAGTGTACAAATTTGTAACATTAAACTTACATTATACATATTTGGGACGTGGCGATTCAGACTTTGAAATCAAATTAACATTATTTGGAGAAGAGAATCCAGTAAACTCAGATCGGACATGAGATTAGGGTTTGGTGGTACCAGACCGTTCAA
>JAODPA010076700.1:0-28171 GCA_025585075.1 Nepenthes mirabilis
ATTACACCTACGAAATACATGCTTTCTGCATCCAAGTTTTATTATGTCACAAAAGGCTTTACATAAAACGAAATGTATTTAAATCATGCTTTCATCTGCCATCAATATTTGTTTTCTAGACGAATTTATTTTATAAATTCATCAAAGCAAGTTTTAACAAAAATTTATTAAATTTTATACCTTCATACAAGACCAGTATGCCTCCTAAAAAGGACAAAGGTAAGCAAGTACAGCCTCCTTCCACTCCAGCCAAACAAACTTCTCGTGACTATGCCATGACGCCTCCACAAATTATACCTACTACTTTTATGCCATGACGCCTTCATCTTCTTCCTCCCAACTATCTGATTATTTTATCAAACCTATCAAATAACATATCACCATGACAGGCTTATACAAACCTTTATCTTTACAAGAATTGATAAATGTTACGAATCGTATATTTCAGTCTAATCGGTTATATCCAACAGCCAAAACTTTAAAAACACAGCAATTCTATGAGCTAATCCTTGTTGATTCGGATTCAATAGAATTCAAGCATCATAAGAATTCTCATGATAATTCTATCAGTTATTCCGTTCATAAAATCAAAAGAATTCGACCTCATCAAGACATTTCTCTTGATCCTTTAGATATCAAACCATTTTTTGTTCACTATCAACCTATGGGATATAATTATCAAGATTATAAGGATGCATGGTATAATGCATTATTTCTTCGTTCTTATAGTCATTCTTGATTTTTTAAATTTGATCAAACTTATCCTAAGCAAATTCCTTTTTGGTTCTCTGAATGGTGGCTCTATTTTGGACCTTGTCCTACTATCTATCTAACTCCAATTAATGAAGCACGTCTTTACTATGACACACTCAACCATTACCCCTCCGCCGTCTGGAGGCCATCAGCCCAACTGGAGGCCATTGACCCTCTGCCAGCCAAGAGGCCCTCAGCCCTTCGCAAGCCAAGAGACTGTCTGGAAGCCATCATCCCTCCGCTAGCCAGAAAGCCCTCAGCCCTCCACCAGGCAGGAGGCCTTCAACCCTCCTCCTGTCCGGTGGCCATCAGCCCTCCTCTAGTCCCAGAATCTCTCAACCCTCCTCCCGCCAGGAGGCCTTTAGCCCTCCTTCAACCAGGAGGCCCTCGACCCTCCGTCTTGGAACCACGAGACCTCCATCCCAGAGACAATAGCCCTCTATCTCGGAGCTAGAAGCCCCCCGGTTGGAGCAAGAAGCACTCCATCTCAGAGCCATAACCTTTCCATCTTAGAGCCACGAGCCCTCTATCCTAGAGTTAAGAGTTCACTGTCCAAGAGTCAACCCTCTGCTCAGTTTGTAGTGTGCAAGTTCCATGTTAATAGCAACGGAGACAGGTCCATTCCAATTCGACCCACAACAAAAGAATGGAAGGCTCCCTAATCTATACTACAACTTAAGAACCAGGGACACATCAAGTCCCAAAACAGCTTATGTACTAAAAATCAAAATTAGTACATAATGCATTTGGCTAATTTAATTGCAGTTTTATGGTCAGTTCAGTAGCCAGTTGGATCTATTTTCTATAGGATAAACATTTAGCGTCAACACATATACTTGGATTGGTTTATGCTTGGTTCAGGGCTGGTTTAAGCTAGTTTAATGAATTTCCATAAGCTGAAAATTCTAATATGCTTAGGCCGGTTCAATCATTAGTCTGGGAACTAGTTTAGTCGTCGATTCGGGTCCAATTTTTCAAGTTGACACTTTAACATCCTCACATAATATATTGGTTCATTTTGCTGCCGATTCAACTAAATTAGAGGCCAGATCAAGACCGGTTTAGTGGCTGCAATATCAGTATCAGTATGGATGCAATTCATCCGGTTCAGTTACTATTTGAGGTCCGGTTCAGTGGCCGATTCAAGGTATTTTTGGTTACTGGTTCACAGGTTAATAGTTTAGTCTTAGTATTTGATAACTTGGCTGGTTCGACTACTAATTCATCCGGTTTGACTACTAATTCATCCGGTTTAAGGCCGGTTTAGTCCATTTTTCCTAGACTACTAGGTTCAGCATCAGCATTGATGCAATGGCTGGTCATATTATTGATTTAGGGCCTGGTTCAATGGCCGGTTCAAGTCTAATTTTACAAATTGACATTTCAACATTATCTCAAAACACTTAGACTAATATGACTGTCGGTTCAGTCAGTTTCGTGTCCAATTCAACCCATTTTCATAGGCAGAAATTTCAGTATCAGCATCCTTGCTGTCAGTCGGGTCTATTGCTGAATTGAGGCCCAGTTCAATGGCTGGTTTAGGTCTAGATTTTTATGTTGACACTTTAACATTATCTCAAGAGACGTAGGCTAATATGGCTGCTGGTTCAACCGGATTAGGGGCCGGTTCAACCCATTTTCATGGGCTGAAATTTTAGTATCAGCATACCTGTTGCCAACCGGGTCTGTTGCTAAATTGAGGCCCGGTTCAGTGGCCAGTCGGGTCTCAATTTTAAGGTTGATAGTTCAATATTATCTCAAGACACTTAGGCTAATATGACTGATAATTTAGTCGGTTTAGGGGCCGGTTCGACCCATTTTTATGGACTGAAATTTCAATATCAAAATATTTGTCATGGTTGATTCTGTTGCTAATATTGGGACCTGGTTCAGCAGCCAGTTCAAATTATTTTTAGCCACCAGTACATAGGTTAAAAGTTCAACATCATTACATGATTTCTTGGTCAGTTTGGCTGCTGGTTCAGCCAATTTGGGGGCCAGTTCAACATGATTTCAACAGCTAGCCCATCAAGTGCTAAAAATCAGAATAAACACATGGTGGTCCAGTAGCCCGTTTTCCACTTGAATTTGATTTTCTTCTTAATATAAAATAATATTATGATAGCAGTAAGATAGAAAAATAAGACATTGAAGTATTGGATCAATCAATACTTTCAGAAAATCAGCAAAAAATCCAACAAATGAAGGAGAGCTTAAGGACACTTGCCAATTTATTCACCTGAATTCCTTCCTTTCTTACTGCTATTGGTTTTTTTCTTACTTTTTTCCTTCTTTTTCTTTTAATTTTCATTCTTTTTCCTTCCGTTTCCTTCCCTTATTTTGGAGGCATGCATGCTAAGTCATCCAAGCCTTGCCAGCAACTCCCATAACTTTCTCCTAATCAAACGAGTGTCCCTAATTTAATGATGATTCATCCCTTAATTTTGCTAATTTGTTTCTTTAAGAAGCTTCCTGGTGGAAGGTTGTGATTGGTTGCTGAATTCTTGATGAAGTATGTTTGTTGAAGTATGCAACTCTTTTGTTGCTGCCATGTTGCTGTTTCTTATTGAGTTTCTCACTGAATTTTTTGAAATTCAGCTGCCATGTGTGTTAAACTCTGGTGCCATGTGTGGGTTGTAGTATGGTCCTTTGGTGAAGCAGCTGTGCTGCATTTTGCTAATAAATCAGCTGCCCCTGCCCTCGAAAAATATATCAGTTGTTGTTTTGCTGACACATTACTGACCGGTTGTTTCTTTGGTTGTCCACCACTTGCATCACATATATTGTTGTTGAGATTTTTAATTTTTTTGCTGTCCCTACCGTGTAGCCAAATCCAGCTGCTGTCTCGAGTGCTTCTTAGTCAACCAAAGGTGATTCAGTTGCAAATCGGTGGAAAATTTATTAACCGAGTTAGCTTTTTATCACCCCAAAATTAATTTGAATGCTATTCGGTCAAAATTTTCGTGACCGAGTTGTCTTCAAATTAGCTGAACTTATTTCGGTTGTTAACCGGTCGATCAATTAATTAATTTTTGTCCGCTGCTACATCCTGAATAAATCTTTAGCTTTTAGGTTTTTTTAACATAATATAATCATGAAACTGATCATTACAATCCTACCCCTTACAAAAATTTCGTCCTCAAAATTTAAAAAAAAATTACATACCTTAAGGAAGCAAGTGAGGATATTTGTTCCAAATCTCATCCTCTTGTTCCCACATGGCTTCCTCGTACAAGTGATTTCTTCATAAAACCTTGACTAAAGAGATGGTCTTAGTGCATAATAGTTGATCTTTTCATTCTAGAATCTGTACTAGTTTTTCTGTATATGATAGATCCTCATTGATGGCCAAAGATCCGTAATCAATAATATTTGCCGGGTCATGTACATATTTTTAAAGCATTGATACATGTAATGTATTATGTACTACCAAATTTGTCGGTAATACCAATCGGTAAGCTACCTCTCTAATCTTTTCTAGGATCTTGAAAGGGCCAATAATTTTGGCTTTAACTTTCCTTTTATTCCGAATCTAATCATCCCCTTGGTTGGTGATATCTTCAGAAAAATATAATCACCAACTTCAAAATGTAAATTCGTCCTTTTTCGATCAGCATAACTATTTTGCCTACTTTGAGCTACCTTTAAATTTTCAAGAACCAGTTTTATTTTCTCAGATGTTTCTTTAATGATGTCTGGTCTCAAGAGTCATCTATCTCTTATTTGTTTCCCAATGAATTGGAGATCGACATTTCTTTCCAAAAAGAGCTTCAAATAGAGCCATCCTAATACTCAATTAACAACTATTGTTATGGGCAAATTCAGTTAACACCAAATAGTCATCCCAGTTGCCTCTCATTTTCAGTACTGAAACTCTCAACATATCTTCTAAAATTTGAATAGTCCACTGAAATTGTCTATCAGTTTGCGGATGATAAGCTATACTAAATTTTAGTTCTATTCCCAACTCCCATGGTAGTCTTTTCCAAAATTTAAAAATAAACAGCGGATCTTGATCTAATATAATGGATGTAGGTACACCATGTAATCCGACAATTTTATTAATATAAATCTGAGCCAATCGATCCTGTGAATAAGTTGTTCAAATAGCCAAAAAGTGTGTTGATTTCGTGAGTCGGTCGATAATCATCCAAATAGCATCATGATTCTTTGACTTCTTTGACAAACCCATTACAAAATCCATTGTTATGTCCTCCTATTTCCAACTTGGAATTGGCAATGGTTGTAATAAACTAGATGGCTTCCTTCTCTCCTCTTTAAGCTATTGACAAATTAGACATCTTACATAGCTCACAATTTCTTTCTTCATATTTCTCCACCAAAATATCCTCTTCATGTCTTGGTAAATTTTGTTAATTCCCAAATGAATGGTGTATCGAGATTGATGGGCCTCCTTCATGATTTCCTTCTTTAACTCCTGATCATCTAATATACATAATCAATCCTAAAATCTCAAGACTCTATCAGCATGCACATTAAAATCAGCCTTGGAGTCTCAAGTCAAGTCTCCAGCAATGTCTACTAGAAAAAGATCCTTCATTTGGACATCCTTAATCTTCTTTAGTCTCTCTGTTTGAATTTAAAGATAAGATAAAATCATCCGATTGTCTTGAGCGTATCATTGAATATCACATTGCTTCATACTTTCGAGCATCTCTATCTCCTCAATGTCCAACCTCGCTACAAAGCACGTCTGACAACTCAAGGTATTAGCTACGACAATGGCCTTCTCTAGTTAATACTGGATCTCGCAATTATAATCCTTTAAAAAATAAATCTATTACCTCTGTCTCATATTCAGCTCCTTCCATAAAAATAAATATTTTAGACTTTTATGGTCAGAATATATCAGAAATTTCTCACAATATAAATAATGTCTCCAAACTTTTAATGCGACAACGACTGTTGTTAGTTCCAAGTCATGAGTTGGAGAATTTTTCTCATGAACCTTTAGCTCTCTTGACCCATAGGATGTGACCTTCCCGTGCTACATTAGAAGACAACCTAATCCAGTCTTGGAAACATCGCAATAAACTATGAATCCACCCTTTCCCTCCAGAATTTTCAGAATTGGAGCAGACATTAACCGATTCTTCAGCTCTAAAAAGCTCTACTCACATTCTTTCATCCAGTTGAACTTAGCTTCCTTCTTTATCAACTGAGTAAGAAGTATAACAATTCTAGAAAAATTTTTCACGAACCAATGGTAGTAACCTGCCATGCCTAAGAAACTCCGAACTTCAGTTACCGTTGTAGGTTGACTCCAACTGATAACCGCTTTGATCTTTTTCGAGTCAACTAAAATACCTCCTTTAGTAATAACATGGCCTAAAAATGTTACCTTTTTGAACCAAATTTCACATTTTTACAATTTCGTGTATAATTTCTGCTCCCGAAGAGTTTGGAGCACAGTTCTCAGATGTGTCTCATGCTCCTGATAGCTCTTGGAGTATATTAAAATATCATCAATAAGAACTACAACAAACTTATCCAGATATGGCCGAAATACCTGATTCATCAGGTCCACAAAGGCTACAGGAGCATTGGTTAATCGAATGGCATAACTAGGAATTCATAATGGTCGTACCTTGTCCGAAAAGAGATCTTTGGCACATCCTCCTATTTGATCCTCAATTAGTGATATCCGGAATGAATATCAATATTGGAGAATACCGGAGCTTCTTGTAATTGGTCAAATAAATTGTCTATTCGTGATAACGGATATTTATTCTTAATTGTGATCTTATTTAACTCACAATATTCAATACATAGGCATAAGATTCTATCCTTCTTTTTCATAAATAATACCGGTGCGCCACAAGGAGACACATTGGGTCTAATAAAGCCATTCTTTAGCAATTCCTGCAACTATTGCTTTCACTTTCACTCCTTCGACTTTACAGGTGCCATTCTATACGATGTCTTCGAGATGGGACCTGATCCTGGCATGATCTCAATTTCAAATTCAATCTCTCAATGTGGTTGTAAGCCAAGCAATTCCCCTAAAAAGACATATTCAAAGTTGCACACTATCCGTATATCTTTTGTTGGCACATCGTGGCTCCCATTTGTACTGACATAAGCTAAATATATTTGACATCAACTTTTAATCAAATGTTGAGCAAGTAGTGCCAATATTAAACAGGGCAGCTCTCTTTGTCTTACTCCTTGAATGTGGAATGCCTCACATCCCGAAATGACAAAGTGAATTTGTTTGTGGAAACAGTCAATACTGGTTTGGTAATTTGCTAACCAATCCATACCCAAAATTACGTCAAAATCGCCCATCTCTAACAAAATCAAGTTCACCATCAATTTTAACTCATTTACCTAAACCACACATCCCGAATACATTATATCCGTGATCATGGATGAACCTGTAGGTGTTAATACAACCAAGGAAAAATCCAAAATTCTTGAGGGTGATTTAGGATGGCATACGAATCTAAGAGAAACAAATAAATACATAGATCCTGAGTCAAATAAGATATGAGTTGCAACATTGCAAATAAAGAGAGTACCTTCCACCATGTTTGGCGATACTTTTGCCTCCTGAGTTGTTACTGTAAAAACCTTACCCTGTATAGTAGGCTTCTTCATCTCCGGCTTAAGGAAAGGACAATTATTGATCAAGTAGCTCATCTGTCCACAGTGAAAGCAGGCTCCTATTAATTTGTAACACAGCATCCTTAGGTGTTGTTTCCCACATTGAGGACATGGGAGTTTGGCTTCCTATGGATGCGATGTTGCTTGAACTGCAGTATTGCTCTTTCCCTTATTTGCCATTTTAGCCTTATTGGAATTTCCTCCTGCTGCTATGCTGGGTCCTGTACTTGGACTACCATGACCAGCCATCCTTTTCTTGAAGGACACTTCTTTCTCCAACTCCTTTTTAAATAAGAGTGCTTGATCTAAGACATCTCTATAACTCCACAGCTTCAAAATCACGAGCTACTTTTTGATTTCATCCCTCAACCCTTGTTGAAATTTTGACTTTTCTAATTTCATTAATTACCAAATAAAAAGTCTAATAGGATAGTTCAGTAAATTTTTTTATCATATTCTGCCACCGAGTGGTTCCCATGTCTCAGCCTCGTGAATTCTTCTTTTTGTTCCTAGAGGCTTATGGGAAAATACTTTTTCATAAACGCATCTTCAAACATCTCCCAAGAGATTTCATCTTTAGGCACCCCTAAGGCCCTCTTTTTGTATGGCCCACCAGTGGTTAGCTTCTCCTTCCAATTTATACAAAACAAAGGTCATTTTGTCCTCTTCTGGACAACGGATGATTGTGAGGACCTCTTTTAGTCTCTAGATCCATATATCTACTTTGGCCAGATCCGGTTCTCCCGTAAATTTAGGTACTCACTCATGATTAAATAGATCATAAGTTGACGCCTTCGAATTTGCTGGAGCTACAACTGGGGTCGAAGCTGGTGTCACATTCTGTAGTGCCAAAGATTCCATTACATCAGCCATTCTTCCAAGCAGATTCAGATATTCTGCTTCCCTATCAGGTCATAGGCCAGTGCTAGAACGAGTATTCCTCCTTTAACTTGCCATTTGCAAATCTTAGTGAACAAATATTGATGGATAGGATAGTGTCTCTCATAAAGTTCAATATAAGGTCTTAACCAAGGATTAGTAGTTAAAACATAATTGTAACTGAGTTAATCTAAACTAATCCTAAGCTTCTGCAATATGATCAATCATCCTAAGGCATTTCCTTAATATTATCTGATACCACCTATGACGTCCTATATCCTCATTTTCATTATTAGCTGTTATTATCATGTGATAAATATATATATGAACATCATCATATACAAGATCCATATATATATGCCATACCATTAGTGGCTACAATATCATATTATAAGCATACAATATTAGTCTTATTAAAAAAGATACCTACTAAAAACCAAAAATCATTTTCTTTTAATTTGCGAAAGCATACATTATTTACCATAAGCTGCGAAAGCAATTCTAAGGTCATCAAACCATCTTGTCTTAAAATCATAGTTTACAACATTTCTATATGCATTTCCTAACTTTATTTAAACTAAGTACAATATTTTATATATTTTGAAAACATTAAAAACGTAAACAAAACTAAAACCTTCATTCTTACTCCTACTCATCGAGCATCAACTCTTGTGGTTCATCTGAAGGGCAGTAAAACAGTAAGAAAATGAACTAAATGTTCAGCACGGTACAATATATACAAAGATATACACATTTATATTAAAATTACGTCATCATGAGGAATGGGAGTTAGAGTTCGCATATAAACATGAAATGCGATCGAAAAACATTTTCCTATTGCATTTAACTCCCTTTATCTTATTCTTTTACTAATTTGTATTTTGAACTTACTTATCTTGAGGGATCAAGACTAATAAGCTTTACCAGTTAGCGGAGTAAATAAATCGAAGAAAGGATTGTATTAGTCCACATAATCTAAGGCTGAACCTCATTTAACACCCCGAAGTGGGTGGATTGTGGTAGTTCGCACAATCTAAGACCTAAGATCCTTTTACACCCCGAGGTGAGTGAAACTACCTATAATCTCGATATATGGGCCGAAAGACGTCTCTCTGAATAGATCCTTGATCCAGTTTCTTAATTTTTTTTAAATTTCTTATGAAAACTCTACACTTATTCTTAATACTTCTTAGTTCTCTTCATTCTGGAAGAAAATACTGAACTTCTTAATACCTTTATAGATCTTCCATTAACTTTCATAAATGGGATTAAACTAAGCATATAAATATTCAAATGCAATAACATATTAAAGCCTTGTAATATATATACATAAGCTGAAATTACAGTCTCAAAACAACTTATGTACACGCTAAAAATCAAAATTAGTACATAATGCATTTGGCTGATTTAATTGCCAGTTTGATGGTCGGTTCGGAAGCCAATTTGATCTATTTTCTATAGGCTAAAAATTTAGCATCAACACATGATACTTGGATTAGTTTATGCTGGGTTCAAGGACAGTTTAAGCCGATTTAGTGAATTTTCGAAAGCTGGGAATTCCAGCATGCCTATGCCGGTTCAATCATTAGTTTGGGGTCCAGATTAGGCCGGTTTAGGTCGGATTAGGCCGGTTCATTTTGCTACCAGTTCAGCTAATTTAGGGGCCGGATCAAGACCGGTTCAATGGCTGCAACAACAGCATCATTATGGATACAATTTAGTCGATTCAGTTGTTGTTTAGAGGTTCGGTTCAGCGGCCAGTTCAAGATATTTTTGGCAACCGATTCACAGGTTGACAGTTCAATCTTAGTACTTGATAACTTGGCTAGTTCGACTGCTAATTCATTCGGTTCAAGGGAAGTTCAGTCCATTTTTCCTAGATTGCTAGGTTCAGCATCAGCGTGGATATTGGGGCCAGTTCTGTTACTGATTTAGGGCCCGGTTCAATGGCCGGTTCAAGCTTAATTTTACAGGCTAACACTTTAATATTATCTCAAGACACTAATGCTAATATGACTGCCAGTTCAACCGGTTTCGGGTCCAATCCAACCCATTTTCATTGGCTGAAATTTTAGTATCAACATCCTTATTGTCAACCGAGCTATTGCTGAATTGAGGCCCGGTTTCAATGCCCGGTTCAGATCTTGATTTTAATGTTGAAACTTTAACATTATGTCAAGAGACGTATGCTAATATGGCTGTCAGTTTAGCCGGTTTAGGGGCCGGTTCAACCCATTTTCATGGGCTGAAATTTTGGTATCAGCATACTTTTTTGTTAGCCAGGTCTATTGCTAAATTATGGCTGGATTCAGTACCTGGTTCGGGTCTAAATTTTAAGGTTGATAGTTCAACATTATCTCAAGACACTTAGACTAATATGGCTACCGGTTTAGCCAGTTTAGGGGCCGGTTCAACCCATTTTCATGGTACGAAATTTCAGTATCATCATACTTTCTGTTAGCCAGGTCTATTGCTAAATTGAGGCCTGGTTCAGTGCCTGATTCGGGTCTAAATTTTAAGGTTGATAGTTCAACATTATCTCAAGACACTTAGACTAATATGGCTACCAGTTTAGCCAGTTTAGGGGCCGGTTCAACCTATTTTCATGGGCTAAAATTTCAATGTCAGAATACTTAACATGGTTGATTCTATTGCTAATATTAGGACACGATTCAGTGACCGATTCAAATTATTTTTATCCACCGGTACATAGGTTGAAAGTTCAACACCGGTACCATCGGTTCAAATTATTTTTATCCTTCAAATTATTCTTTTGCATTTATGTTTATATATATAGCTATTTAAACTACATGTTTTTATGGTACACTATTGGATTTCAGCTCACTCTTCTATTTTTCCCTCCAGATATATTGAAGTCCAATAAGAATTGAAGATAGGATCTAGCTAGGATGAAGAACGTTTGATGGGCTTGAAGTTCTTGAAGAATCATAGAGACCTTGAAGGATTTTGGATGTACATGATTAGTTTGAATAAAGGTTGTATATTTTTATGATGTAGTAACATTTGTATTATGATGAGCTTATTGATTTTGCTTTTGCATGATTAATTTATGGTTATAGTCACTTCTGCACTATTTTGATGTTTTGATTTGTTTTAATCCTAAATGTCATCTCTATTTAGATTCAATACAGTAGTTAAGAGTATTGTGTTGAAGCCATAGATGTTATAACAGTTTGTGGTTCTGTGTATGTGTGTTGTACGATGAATTGTGATATTTGTTTAGTTGTGTGCTTGTACAAGTTCTTCTGAATAGGTTATAAATTTTGGTTTCAGTCCTATTACAGAGGAAACTCTGCCAATTTTTCTGTAAATTTTATGGATATTAGTTTTGCTTGTTTATTGATGGAGGGTCTTTAAAGGTTAAAATTCTGTTCTGTCACACTAGCCCTACTCCATAAAGATAAATGGTATAAGTGTAAACGATAATTAAGATTCAAAAAAGAAAAATTTAGAGAAGGAAAAAGTTTATGCATGTCTCATACGAGTCCATTCCTCTGAATTATATATTTATTTTAAGTATAAATGTACATATCTTTATTTATATGTACCTTACAAAGCATTTGGTTCATTTTCTTATTATTTTTCTAACCATTCAGATGACAATCACGAGTTGGTATTTGATGAGTAGGAGTAAGGATAAGAATGGTTTAGGCTGGTATATTTATGTATTTTGATGAAATTATAATGGATGTATAAAATATTGTAGTTGATCTAGTAATTAAATGAATGTGACTTTGGTATTAGTTATTGGTTATGCTTCTACAATTTGGTATTATGGTCATTATTTATACTTCCGTGAAATTTTATAGTAATGAATTTTTGTTCCTAATAAGTATCTTTGAAGAGTCCGACACTATATTTTATTCATACAGTGTTTGAGTCACTTAGGATGTGGCAATTATGTAAATTCTATATATAATAGTTATATATTATCTATATTTGTGTATTATGCGGCGTATCATTATGTTTAAGTAATCATAGATATTAAGTAGAAGGAAGGTGAGCTGTGATAGTTTGACTACTAGTTCAGCTAATTTGGGGGCCGGTTCAACATAATTTCAACAGCTAGCCCATCAAGTGCTGAAAATCAAAATCAGCACATAGTAGTCCAGCAACCCCTTTTCCACTTGAATTTGATTTTCTTCTTGATGTAAAAAGAGATTATGACAGTAGTAAGATAGCAAACTAAGACATTGTAAGTATTTGACCAATCAATACTTTCAGAAAATCAACAAGAAATCCAACAAATGAAGGACAGCCTAAGGACACTTGCCAAAATAGTGTGCTGAATTCCTCCCTTTCCTACTGCCTTCAGTTCTTTCTCTTAGTTTTTCGCTTCTTTTTCTTTCATTTTTTCTTCTTTTTTCTGCGATTTCCTTCCTTATTTTCTTCCTCTCTTCCTTCACGTGCCTCTTTATAATTTTGGAGTCATGAATGCTCAGTCATCCAAACCTTACTAGCAACTCTCATAACCTTCTCCTAATCAAACAAGTCTCCCTAATTTGATGATGATTCATCTCTTAATTTTGCTATTTTGTTTCTTTAATAAGCTGGGTGGTGGAAGGTTGTGATTGGTTGCTGAATTCTTGATGAAGCAGGCTGCTGATATTTGCTGAAGTATGCAGCTCCTTTGCTGCTGCCGTGTTGCTGTCTCTTACTGAGTTTCTTGCTAAATTTTTGAAAATTCAGCTGTCGTGTGTGTGTGTGTTAAACTCTAGTGCCGTGTGTGGGTTGTAGTATGGTCCTTTGTTGAAGTTGTGCTACATTTTGCTGTTAAAGTAGCTGCCCGTGCCCCCAAAAAATATATCAGCTATTGTGCTGCTGATACATTGTTGCCCGGTTGTTTCTTTGGTTGTCCACCACTTGGATCACATATATTGTTGTTGAGATTTTTAATTTTTCTACTGTCCCTACCGTGTAGCTGAATCTAGCTGCTGTCCCGAGTGCTTCTTAGTCAATCGAAGGTGATTCAATTGCTAATCAGTTGAGAATTTAATGACCAGGCTAACTTCTTACCACCCCAAAATTAAATTGATTGCTATTCGGTTGAAATTTTTGCGATCGGGTTGTCTTCGAATTAGCCAAAGTTAATTCGGTTGTTAATCGGTCCATCAATTAATTAATTTTTGTCCGCTGCTGCATCCTGAATAAATATTAGGCTTTTGGGTCTTTTAACATAATTAAAATAATCAGGAAATCGATCTTACAGGGACGAAGGCGACCGGTTTTCGGTGGATTACCAACTACCAAGAAGCCTTCCAAAAATTGAAGTGATACCGCTCGCATCCACCTCTCTTGTCCTCCTCGAAAGAAGGAGAGGAGTTATATCTGTATATCGCAATATCGAACATAGCATTAAACTCGGTCTTGACAGGCAAAAGTCCAATTTATAACGACCAGTCTACTACAGTAGTAAGATCCTGATAAACACCGAAACTCGTTATTTGCATGCTGAAAGAATCGGTATAGCACTAATTTACCTAGCCAGAAAGTTACGGCCATACTTCATGTCACACAAGATCATAGTCCCAAAGGAGCAGCCATTAATAGGGGTCCTATAGAGACCTAATATGTTTGGATGACTTATCAAATGAACTATCAAATTAAGCAAGTTTGATGTGGAGTTCCGATAGTGGCCAGCAATTAAAAGTTAGGCCCTTGTGGATTTTATAGTCGAAAAGAAGACCCCAATTCTAGAGGCCATCGATATCAGTGAAGATGTCCATTAGCAAGAAGGAGCTTCAGTCTGAATCTTGCATGTAGATGGGTTGTCGACTCAATCAAGAAGTGGAGTAAGCGTGATCCTGAGAATTTCGGATTTGTATGAGATAAAATATTCATTGACCCTCAGATTTTCGACAACTAACAATGTCACCGAGTATGAAGCTTTACTGGCCAGGCTTAGGCTAGTGAAAGAATGCTTAGCAAAAAATCTTATCATCTACAACGATTCTGAGCTAATCGTCAACCAATCACTGAAAATTTTGAAATATTTAGCCCATTGTTCATAAGGTATCTTGCTAGAGTGAAGGGATTGACCAAAGCCTTCAACAGGGTTGAAATACTCCACATCCCAAAAGAAGAAAACTAAAAGATAAATTAGCTAGCAAAAGTAGCTGCAACCAAAAATCCTGAGCAATATGCCCAAGACATGCGAGAAGTTCTTACAACTCTGAGCATAGAGGTCCTAGAGCAAGAGGTCCTTTAGATCTCAAAAGGCGACACCGGATGACTCCATATAAAAGGTTTCACATTAAAGGCCTTCTACCAAAGAATCTAGACGATGCCAAGCACATAAATAGGACATTAGGTCGGTACACTATCATGGACAGCAAACTATACTGATGTGGTTATTCTATCCTGTACATGCGATTTCTCATGATAGAAGAAGCTGACTACGCTTTAAGTGAAGTACATCTCAGAATCTACGGATCATATATTAGCGGTAAGAACTCAGAATTCAAGATTATATGATAAGGCTACTATTGGCCAACAATGAAGAAAGACGCTGTAGAATTCATAAGGAAGTGCGACAGTTGCCAAATCCATAGCAAAATTTCACATCAACCGCAAATGGAGCTACGAACCCTGTAGTCACCATAGCTATTTGCATAGTGGACGCTTGATGTGAGGTTCCAAGTCTAAAAACATAATTGACGTGCGGCAATCAACATAATAATAAATAATACTAGACTTATTGGACAATTAAGTATGTGCATTGGAAGAAAAATTGGTGAATAATCTCGGAATTTTATTATTGAAGCGCTGCAAGTAGATTGTGCCTACTGTGCGCTTGAGCGCAGGCTCGAGCGCAAAATGCAGTGGCGCAAGCAACAGGCCGCGCCGCTGTGCACTCGAGCTGAGCTCAAGCACCAAAAAAAAGTAGCTCCCCCGGCCCGCTGAGTGCTTGTGTGTGCTCGAGCGCAGGCCGACAGCGAGGCTGCGCTCGCCGCTGGCCCGCCGCTCGCTCGCCAAGCACTTGAGCACCCCGATGAGTATAAAGACACGGCCTGATTCACGTTTCTTCAATTTTCCTCATTTCCAGAACGCTCTGGGGAGGAAGAGAGAGGGAAAGTGCCGGTTTTAGAGAAAGAAAGGAGGAGATCGAGGCGTAGAGTCCGAATCCGTCCGAGAGCCAATTATAAAAGTGATAGCACGCGTCGAGACAAGTGTTCTCATACTCACTAACTTTCCTCTTTCGATGTTTTTTGTTTATCATCAGGTATTGTCGTCTCGATACCCACCCAAACCATGGAAAATATAATACCCGTGACTTGAGATCAAGGATTGTGTAATTTATTGTCCGATTTACTCACCGATCCGGTCGGTGAAGTACCACCAAACCCTAACCTACAGGAATCAGGGGTTTTTTATTTTCGCACCTTATCTAGTTAAATTGACCTCAAAATGTGAATCACCATGTCCCAAATGAGTATATATGCTGGCCGTGTGATCAATCTCGCACGTTTTGACCCTTTTGCAGCGTCCGAGCCCTCTAAAAAGGCACTGTTACTGTTCACCCGAAAATGGAAGGTAAATGTACATGCTTTAGCTCTCTTTAATTGTTATGAAACTTATGACTAAATATTTGTGTCAAATTGTAAGCCCTGAAAACGTGTAATTGTACACCGGGAGCAAAGGAATGCGTCCCAGAGGATTCTAAGGTGGTATTTGACCAACGGAGGTAAGTAAAACCAAACTCTCTTGCGAGTTAAATTTAATGGTTGAAAGATTTAAGTTTCAAAAGAAATAAAGGAACCAAACAAGTAAATGGACGGCAATCCACAAAGTGCAAAATGAGAGATTTGGTCTCTTGGATGGAGATATGTGATGGGAATGTGATTTCTCGATTGGAGAATGTATATAACAAATGGTGGAATCTCCTTCAAAGGATTAAGACTAATCTTGAAACTAGGACCATGGTTCACAGGGGGTACAACCCTCTAGCTTACCATGTACATCACGGTGGAAACCCAAAGAATACTTCGACCGCTCCTAGGGGCGGGTGATGTTCAAGGTACGCTTTAGGGTACTACTGTGAAAGAACGATGATTGCCCTGGTCCCCAGGGGATATGGGGTGATTGAGATGGCCGAGTGCTGCAGACCTAAAATGTACCTGATGATCGAGTGCTGCAGACCTAAAATGTAGCCGGCTTTAAAATATGTAGCGAACACATTCCTTTCCTCGTTCTCTCGCATCATTGGCTAGTATGACTTACTGGCTCCGGGGTCCACAAAAATTAACAGTAATAATGAAAGAGAATAAAATGTAACTGGTGTAAACATGTGAATTAGATAATTCCGAATGTTCTCCTTCCTTTTATGTTTTTCTTTGTCTTGAGTATATAACCTTTCATCTAGTTATTACTTTCACTTTGATCTGCCTGTAGTTAGTGATGTATGATTTTATTTGTTGGGCTGTACACTCACTCTTATTGTATATCTTTCAGATGAGAACGCATTGATACCCGACGAGACAGAATAGGCCATAGAAGTGCGATAGACAGCTGATATTGCACGCAGGGCTTGGAACTGGGACTTAGCTGATTTTGTGTACAAAACAGAAATTTTGTTCTACTTTTGTAAACTGTATAAGACATGTATGGTGGTGATTAATGATGTTTAGTATGGATGAATGATGGATCAGTTTTCGTTATATATTGTGGTTTTAATGCTTCTGCAGGTCTTTCTCATTGTGGTTATGATTGAGGTTCCTAGTTAGCATCCTTCCCCGCTGGCATTATATTGGAGTTATGATATTGGTGCCACCTCGGTTGATGTGGTGCTATGTAGTGTGTTAAGCATTGAGACTTGTAGTTTTATTTTAGATTGTTATAGATTGTTGTGTAGGGTTGATTTACAGATGTTTATATTTTGGCAAATTCTTGATTTACAAATGGAACTCTATCCAATTTTCTACAAAAATTAATAATTTTAATTAGGAATACTAGTCTATTATTATCTTGACGGAGGCTATTTAAGAAAAATAACCCGATCCGTCACAGTTGATATTAGAGAATGGATGCCTTAGGATGGATCTGAATTTATGTGGAAGCCTAGGATAGTATGGGTTAAGGCCTAATAAGTGAACGCGGGAAAAGCTAGGATAATTAAGTATTCTCATTTAGACTGTTCTCTTTAATTGCATAAATGTTAACGTATCTAGTGTCGTCGTAGAGGACGGTTAAACCTTTGGCTCAACCTTTTTGTTGTTTCTTTTCAGTGGTGATTTCTAAAATTGGCGATGCCACCTAGACATCGAGGTTTGCAAAGGGATGAATCGCCCCGAGATTGAGAGGCAGAGTATCTGAATCTGTTGGGGTATCTTACAAACATCATTGAGAATATGGAGCAATGACATCTGGCCCCTATTCCTGCTCCGGCTCCCATTCAAGCTCCTGCTAATCTGGAGCCATCTGCTTATAATCACTTCGTTCAAGAGCGAGTACTAGCATTTTTGGGAGAGCCTGACCCACTTAAGGCGGATTCGTAGTTAGAGAGTTTGAAGAGGGTATTTGCCGTGATTAAATGCCCAGCAAAGGATCAGGTGCTATTTACGTCTTACCGGTTGGAAGGTGAGGCACACCATTGGTGGCAAATGAGAAAAAGAGCGTTGGGTGTACCAGAGGCTGAGATTACTTGGAAGATGTTTGAGGATGCATTCTTAAAGAAATATTTTTTATCTAACCTTCGTGTTTAGAAAGAGGAGGAATTTCCCAAGCTAAGGAAGGGGAACTGGATGGTAGCAGAGTACGATACCAAGTTTTCGGAGTTGTCACGGTTCGCTCCCTACATGATTGAAGATGAAGAAAGGAGGACTAGGAAGTTCTTAATGGGCTTGCGGGATGACATCCGCAAGTAGCTGGCGACCCTTAAATTGGCCACCTATGCTGATATTCTGGATCGAGCCTTAATTTACGAGTAAGAGTATGCAAAGGAAGAATTTTTCAAAAAGAGATCATCTAGTAAGAGAGTGACAAGTGCCAGAACTGGGGTTAGTTCAGGGAGACCATACAAGAAGCTGAGGCAGCTGGTTTCTGGACAAATGAGTGGCCAAATCTCATCTTCTTCGCAAGCTTCGATCGGTTCGTGTAAGCACTGTGGGAGGATGCATCAGGGTAGACCGTGTCCCAAGTTGATGGGTGTTTGCTTCACTTGTGGCCAAGTGGGGCATAAATCCAGGGAGTGCCCTCAGGCATCAAGGATTCGGGCTCTAAAACCAGCGGTGCAGGGTAAAGCGTTTGCAGTGTCTGCTAGCGAGGCTAGAGCATCAGATGAGGTGGTGGAAGGTATACTTCCTGTTTGTGGTATTTCTTACTCATTACTTTTTGACTCTGGGTCTACACACTCCTTTATTTTTCTTCGGTTGGTTGGTTGTATTACAGGCTCCCCCGTGACCCTTGATTTTTCTCTGATTGTATCCACGCCCACGGGGTCCTCTATTGTGACCGATGTATCCTATCCAGAGTGTATTGTGGAGGTGAAGAGATTTTTCCTAGTAGTTGATTTAATTCTTCTAGATATGCGTGATTTTGATATTATCTTAGGTATGAATTGGCTGTCCAAATATTATGCCACTATTGATTGCTTCCACAAAAGGGTTGACTTTGCTATTCCGGATTGTGAAACTTTTTATATTCAGGGAGTTCAGAGAGTGGAGCATCTAGTTTTATTTCTACTCTACAAGTTTGCCATTTGTTGAATAGTGGGTGCTAAACTTTTTTGACTTATGTCAGTATAGTGGAAAGTCAAGAATTGTCCGTAAAGGACATTCCGATGGTGTGTGAATTCGAGGACGTGTTTCCCGACAAGTTGTCTGCCCTGCCACCACATCACGATATTGAATTTGGGATTGATCTCGTGCCGAGATCGGCACCTATATCGAAAGCCCCCTACCGCATGGCTCCTGTCGAGTTAAAGGAGTTAAAACAGCAGCTGCAAGACTTGCTTAATACGGGTTTTATTAGACCCAATGCGTCACCGTGGGGCACTCCGGTCCTATTCATCAAAAAGAAGGATGGGGCCCTGAGATTATGTATAGACTACTATGAGCTGAATAAAATTACAATCAAGAACAAGTATCCTCCGCCACGGATCGATGACCTCTTTGACCAATTACAGAGATCCCTAGTGTATTCTAATATTGATCTTCATTCAGGGTATCATCAACTTCGCATTAAGCAGGAGGATATTGTAAAGACGGCTTTCCGAACGAGGTATGGTCACTACGAAATTCTAGTAATGCCGCTCGGGTTAACTAATGCTCCAGCCGTGTTTATGGACCTGATAAACCGGGTCTTCCAGCCTTTTTTGGATAAGTTTGTTGTGATTTTCACTGATGATATACTGATTTACTCCAGGGATCGCACCGAGCATGAGGGGCACCTGAGAATTGTGCTGGAGGCTCTTCAAGAATATCAGTTGTTCGTGAAGCTGAAGAAGTGTGAGTTTTGGCTTGACAATGTGGTGTTCTTGGGCCATGTGATTTCTGATTGAGGCATCTCGATAGACCTGCAGAAAATTGAAGCGGTGGTCAATTGGAGTCGGCTGACGACCATGTCTAAAGTCTAAAGCGTTTTGGGGATGGTCAATTATTATCGTCGTTTCATGAAGAATTTTTCTCGGATAGCCTTACCCCTCACCAGTCTGACAAAGAAGTAAGTAAGCTTCACCTAGACCGAGGAGTGTGACAAAAGCTTCCAAGAGTTGAAGGATTAGTTGACAACTGTCCCGATTCTGACTCTTCCTGATAATTCCGGTAGGTTCAAAGTGTATTAGGATGCGTCTAAAGTGGGACTCGGGTGTGTTCTTATGTAGGGGGGAAGAGTAGCTGCTTATGGGTCTCGACAGTTGAAAACTCATGAGAAAAACTATCCAACCCATGACTTAGAGCTAGCCACGTTGGTTTTTGCTTTGAAGATCTGGAGACACTATCTATATGACGAGAAATTCCTAATGTACTCCAACCGCAAGAGCCTCAAGTATTTGTTCTCGCAGAAAGAGCTAAATATGAGGCAATGGCGATGGATTGAGTTCCTCAAGGATTACAATTGTGAGATCCAGTATCAACTGGAGAAAGCAAATGTGATCACGGATGCCTTGAGTCGCCGAACTTGTTGGGTGGTGACCATGCAGATTAAGTAGATGGAGTTACTAGGCTGCTTGAAATCTTGTCATATCCATCGCTACGTTAAGGATAATAAGATGATGTTATCCTTTCTACAAGTACAGCCCGAGATCCTTCAAAGGATCAAGGAAGAGTAAGTGAAAGACCCATTTCTGATGGATATTGTGGGGGATTTTGGCAAAGACTCTCGAATTGATTTTAGCGTACATGCAGATGGAGTTTTGAGATTTTAAGAGCGGCTATGTGTACCAAATGTTAAGAAACTGAAGGAGGAAATAATGAAGGAGGCACACAGGACTAGGTACATGATTCACCCCGGTATAAACAAGATGTATCAGGATTTGAGGAAGATATTCTGGTGGAGAAACATGTGAAAAGAGATCATGGCTTTTGTTAATCGATGTCTCGTCTACCAGCAGCTGAAGGCTGTGAGGAGAAAGCCTTCTGGATTATTGTAGGCCCTACTCATTCGCAGCTAGAAGTGGGAGAACATCTCGATGGACTTTGTGTTAGGATTTCCTAGAACTCCAAAAAATCATGATGTGATTTGGGTCATTGTTGACCGGTTGACAAAATCTGCTCATTTTATAGCCATTTGGACTACGTACTCCTATTATCGTCTAGCACAATTGTACATCAACAAGATCATGAGGTGGCATGGCGTGCCAGCATCAATTATGTCCGATCGCGACCCACGGTTCATCTCTAAATTTTTAGAGAGCTTGCATCGGGAGTTAGAGACAAACCTAAAGTTTAGTACGGCGTATCATCCTCAGACGGATGGCCAGTCTGAGCGGACGATCCAGAACTAGAGGATATGCTTCGGGCTTCGGTATTGGAGTCTCATGGGAATTGGGATGATTTTCTAGCGCTAGCCGAGTTCGCTTATAACAATAGTTTCCAAGTGAGCATCGAAATGGCTCCCTTTAAGACACTTTATGGTAGGAAGTGTCGATCTCTAATCCATTGGGTGGAGACTGGAGATAGGTGGTTGTTGGGCTCGAATGTTATTCGGGAGACATCAAAAAAGATCGCGGTGGTTGTACAAAAGTTGAAAGTCACCCAAAGCCGATAGAAAAGTTATTCTGATTAAAGGAAATCCAAGCTCAGATTCGAGGTTGGATATTTCATCTTCCTTAAGGTCTCGTCGTGGAAGGGGATTTCCAAATTTAGCGCTAAAGGGAAGCTGAAGGTGCGTTTCATTGGACCGTTTGAAATTCTTGAGCGAGTTGGCGAGGTGGCTTACCGTCTAGCTTTGCCATCGAGTTTAGCCAAGGTGTACAACGTCTTCCACATTTTCGTGTTAAGGAAGTACGTATATGATCCATCTCATGTGATTGATTATGGTCCTTTGGCTATCAATGAGGATTTAGTATATGTAGAGGAACCGGTGAAAATCTTAGATCGCAAGGGCCAAATCTTGGCTCCAAGTCGATTCCTCTCGTGAAAGTTTTATGGAGGAATCACTCCTACGAGGAGGCGACATGGGAAAGAGAGGATGAAATTCGGGAAAAGCATCCCCATCTGTTCCGAGGTATGTAAGCTTATTCAAGTTTTCAGATTCGTTAAATTTCGGGAACGAAATTTCTATAAGTGGGGGAGAGTTGTAAGGTTCCAAATCTAAAAACGTAATTGACATGCGGCAATCAACATAATGATAAATAATACTACACTTATTAGACGATTAAGTATGCGCATTAAAAGAAAAATTGGTGAATAATCTCAAGATTTTGTTGTTAAAGCGCTGCCAGCACATTGCGCCTGCTGTGCGCTCGAATGCAGGCTCAAGCGCAAAATGCAGTGACGCAAGCAACAGGCCAAGCCTACTGCGCGCTCGAGATGAGTTTGAGCGCCAAAAACCAGTAGCTCCCCCGCCCACTGAGCGCCTGTACGCGCTCGAGCGCAGGCCGGTAGTGAGGCCGCGCTCGCCGCTCGCTCGTCAAGCACTCGAGCGCCCCGACGAGTATAAAGACGCGGCCTGCTTCGCATTTCTTCATTTTTCCTCATTTCCAGAACGCCCTAGAGAGGAAGAGAGAGGGAGAGCGCCAGTTTTAGAGAGAGAAAGGAGGATATCAAGGCGTAGAGTCTGAATCCGTCCGAGAGCCAGCTATAAAAGTGATAGCACGCGTCGAGGCAAGTGTTCTCATACTCACTAACTTTCCTCTTTCGATGTTTTTCGTTTATCATCGGGTATCATCGTCTCGATACCCACCCAAACCATGAAAAATGTAATACCCGTGACTTAAGACCAAGGATGTGTAATTTATTGTCCGATTTACTCACCGATCCGGTCGGTGAAGTACCACCAAACCCTATCCTACGAGAATTGGGGGGTTTTCCGTTTTTGCACCTTATCTAGTTAAATTGACCCCAAAATGTGAATCACCACGTCCCAAATGTGTATATATGTTGGCCATGTGATCGATCTTGCACATTTTGACCCTTTCGCAACGTCCGAGCCCTTTAAAAAGGCACCGTTACTATTCGCCCAAAAATGGAAGGTAAATGTACATGCTTTAGCTCTCTTTAATTGTTATGGAACTTATGACTAAATATTTGTATCAAATTGTAAGCCCTGAAAACGTGTAATTGTACACCGGGAACAAAGGAATGTGTCCCAAAGGTTTCTAAGGTGGTGTTTGACCAACGGAGATAAGTAAAACCAAACTCTCTTACTAGTTAAATTTAATGGCTGAAAGATTTAAGTTTTAAAAGAAAAAAAGGAATCAAACAAGTAAATAGAAGGCAATCCACAAAGTGAAAAATGAGGAATTTAGTCTCCCGAAAGGAGATATGTGATGGGAATGTGATTTTTCGATTGGAGAATATATATGGCAAATGGTGGATTTTCCTTCAAAAGATTAAGACTAATCTTGAAATTAGGATCATGGTTCATATGGGATAGTACCCTCTAGCTTACCATGTACATCACGGTAAAAACCCAAAGAATACTCCGGCCGCTCCTGGGGGCGGATGATGTTCAGGATACGCTTTAGGATACTATTGTGAAAGAACGAGGATTGCCCTGGTCCCCAGAGGATATGGGGCAATTGAGATAGCCGAGTGCTACAAGTCTAAAATGTAGCCGATGGTTGAATACTATAGACCTAAAATATAGCCAGCTTTAGAATGTATAGTGAATACATTCATTTTCTCGCTCTCTGGCATCGTTGGCTAGTACGACTTACTGGCTCCGGGGTTCGCAAAGATTGACGGTAATAATAAAAGCAAATAAAACATAACTGGTATAAACACGTGAATTAGATAATTCTGGATGTTCTCCTTCCTCTCATATTTTCCTTTGTCCTGAGTATATGACTTTTCATCTAATTATTACTTTTACTTTAACCTACCTGTAATTAGTGATGTATGATTTTATTTGTTGAGATGTACGCTCACTCTTACTGTATATCTTTCAGATGAGAACGTATTGATATCCGACGAGACAGAATAGGCCATAGAAGTGCAATAGACAACTGATATTGCATGCAGGGCTCGAGACTGGGACTTAGCTGATTTTGTGTATGAAACAGAATTTTGTTCTACTTTTATAAACTGCATAAGACATGTATGGTGGTGATTAATGATGTTTGGTATGAATGAATGATAGATCAGTTTCCGCTGTATATTGTGATTTTTATGCTTCCGCAGGTCTTTCTCAACATGGTTATGATCGAGGTTCCTAGTTGGCATCCTTCCCCGCTGGCATTATATTAGAGTTATGATGTTGGTGCCATGCCGGTTGATGTAGCGATTAGAACCTATGTAGTGTGTTAAGTATTGAGACTTGTAGTTTTATTGTGGATTATTGTAGATTGTTGTGCAGGGTTGATTTACAAGTATTTGTATTTTTTCAAACGCTCAGTTTACAAAAGGTAGTCTGCCCAATTTTCTACAAAAATTAATAATTTTAATTAAAAATACTAGTCTATTATTATCTTGACAGAGGTTATTTAAGGAAAATAACTCGGTCCATAACACTTGACATCCTAGGCCCCTTTCCATCACCTTTGGGTAGAGGAAGTTTTTCATTATCAGTATCGACTACTTTCCAAAATGGATAAAAGCCTCCCTGCCGGCATAGATCATTGAGTAGAACGCCACAGAGTTCATTTGGCAAAATATCATATGCATATTTGGGATTTCTAAGATCATAATCACCAATAATAGAACTCAATTCATTGGCAAATGATTCACCAAGTAATGCACGAGTTTAAGAATTTAGTTAGTTTACACTTCTGTCGCTTACCCACAAGTGAACAGGTAAGTGGAAGTAATGAACAATATCCTGCTATATAGGTTGAAGACAAATCTTGAAGACTCATGAGACTCTTAAGCAGACAAACTACCTTACATGTTGTGGCCCTCCTGGATGACACCCAGGTAACTGATATAAGAGACACCCTTTAGTTTATGCTGCGAAATTAAAGCAGTCATCCCGATAGAAATCTATTTACCCAACCTCTAAGTCAAAAATTTTGACCTATAGAGCAACTCCAAACAACTCAGAGAGTATCTCAACTTACTCGAAAAAGTTCAAGACTCAACATGGCTACTTACGGTGGCTTTTCAATAATGGGTTGCTTGGTACTATAATAAAAAGTTGAAAGCACGCTAGTTCAAGATGGGGGACCTAATACTTAAGAGCATAGAGGTGACTGATAAAACTGTTGAGCAGAACAAGCTATCTCCCACATGGGAAGGACCGTTCTTAGTCTCAGTGATTTTCCAAAATAGCACATACAAGTTATGCACCCAGGATAAAAAATTTGTCCTAAGGATATGAAATGCCATCCACCTCAAAAAATATTATTAATAAACCCTCACTGAACACATGTAAGTCTAGTGCATACCAAGCAAACTACTTGAATAATATAAACATGTTTAATTTAATAAAAAAATCACTTCATTCACTGTATCAATCATTTGAATGCTTATGTGGTTGCATAATGCAAAGGCCTAGACTGCTCCTTAGCCGGGTGAAGTACTTCATCTATGGACCAACCTACGAGAGCTAGGTCGAAACCTCCACCCTATAGTCCAAACAGCTTAAAAAGAAGTCAAAGACCCAACCTCAGTTCCAACAACCGAGCGGCCTGAACAAGGTTAAATACCACAGCTCGAAGAGCATATGGACGAAAGTCAGATCTCCCCAAAAAAGCGGACACTATAAAATAAAACCTTAGGGGGTTTTTCAACATGCGTGTGACAACTCTCTCTATCAGGGATGAGTACCATCGATTAGTGATAGTCAACGGACTAGTACCCAACACGCAAGTGCGACAACTCCCTCTATTAGGGACGAGCACAATTAGTTAAGTGCAAACGATGGTCTAAACTCAATCAAAGCCTGGCGGCTATGGCGACTAATTCAGGTTGACCACCAACAAGCTTTCCTAGTGCTACGACATCATTTCACGATAAGGAGTACAAACAAACAAAAACAATTAATCAAGCCTGGCAACAATAGCAACTACGCTTAGTCGATAAACAGAGGGTGTGACAGAACGAGTCATTTTTCTCTAATAGCCTCCATCAATTCATAATTTATTTCATTAAATTCTATAGAAAATTGGGTAGAGTTTTCTCTAAAATTGGACAAAAGGCAATGCAAATAACCTAAATAAACATGCAAATAAATGGCTTTAACATCCATTCATTCATAATACAAATACGAGATCATCAAAATGTCATATTCATCCATAACTCCAACACAAAAATCATATCCACTATTTTGAGTTCAAACGAGAGATGCCATCTAGAAACCAGTACAATTCCAAAATCAAAACGTGGAAGCGAAACTAAATCCATAAGATAATCTAATAGAAGCAAAAAGTAATATCTCAACATAAAATATAACATGCCATGACTATAAATACATAATTTTCATCCACAAAATTAATTATTTACATTTACTAATAACAAACTCCAAAAGTTTTTCAAGAGACTTCAAGACTCCTCAAGGCTTCTTTAACTAAAGTCTTTTCTTTACCCTTACTCAACAGGCAGCAGCTCTACTGTCTCATCTAGAGGGGGCAAAAACAAACAAGGGGAGTCAAAACCCAACAAGGTACCATAAAAGCATGTAAGTGAAATTTTCATACAAAATATAAATACAATAGAGGAAAAGCCATGGGATTATTAAAAAATAAAAATGCACATGGAAAAGTAAGAAAAGCATTAATCGTTACAAAAGCATGTGGAAAATCATAAGTCAATTTTAAACTTCACTTATTCTTCAAATTTAACTTTATTATCCGAAAGGACCCAAACTAGTAGAATCTCCTAGTCGAGGAAGCGTATAGTCGAGGATAGATTGTGTTCACTCCACACAACCTAAGGATAAAGTTCAAATGTTCTCATTTCCCAAAATTTAAAATTCAAAAGTTTCTATGCTCCCAATTTAATGCCTCGAGGAGAGGCAGACCACATATCACTCCATGAACGGAACTATCCTCGATTACCACCATAACGTTTTAAGGTATGTCGGAGAACCTTACCTGACTGAATGACAGTCCTAGGTCTAATTTTTTACAGATTTACTTAACTAAAGGTATCCTTGTTTTTATTTCCTTAATCTTAACTCATCATACTCCAAAGGTTAATCAAACTTTTACAAATAATCCTTTAGGTAGTTCTGAATACTCTCAAAGATTTTTAACAGTATAACTTTTTACAAAATCACGAATAAAAATCGTCTAGCAAGCTTAACAATATGTCAAATAACATGTCCATCACATTTCTCAAAATTTTAGAACCAAACATATCCAAATTTTTGAGCTAGGGTTTGAGACAAACCATCTAGACATAAATCAAACACAAAACATGAGCCAAATAACGAAATCGAAGTCACAATTCATAATAAGCATGCATAAATACAAAATCTAGCCATAAAATTATCAAAAAAATTACATTATTTGTAACAAAACTTAGGGGGCAAGGGTGTTTTAGAGTATAAATGTTAAAGTTGAGCTATTAAAAAGTGGTAAAAATAAAAAATAAAGTTCGAGGTATACTTACCTCAGCTTGATTTACTGCTTTTCTTACTCTGATCTTGTCAAAATCGGTGAAAAAACACTTTTCCTTCTCTTTTCCTCTCTTCTCCCCTTCATGCTCTGCTTTCGTGCTGCTTCTCTCTCCCCCTTCCCTATTTAAAACGTGAAAAGGTAAGCAAGTTGTAAGATTTTTAACCGGCGCTCAAGCCTTCAGTAAGCATACAGTGGGCGTTTACATTTGTAAAATGGCACCCCCTTGTGCGCTCGAGCCCAGTAGTGAGCGTGGCATTGTTGTGATTTTGTGCCCCCATTTTGCTCGAGCCCACAAGGAGCCCACTGCTACTGGAATCCGCTCCTCCTTTTGGGCTCATGCCCATAGCAAGCTTAGCACCGAAATTTTGTTGCAATAAGTTAATTTCTAATTTTTTTCAATTTCACTTGTCCCAAATTTAATTATATCAATTTAATTACTAAAATTTACTATATTTTAGATACTCGTACCTTACAGAGAGAGTGTTAAGCAAAGTAAATCGACCGAACCTCAATAGATATAGTTCTTTTTAATCTTGCAAGTGTACAAAAGTTCGATATAAATTTTCTAATAAGTCGAGTTTTGTATCCATAGGGAGTTGATTTCCTATACGAAATTATTTCATAACTATTTTTATATTTCAAAAACGTTGAAAAAATAAAATATTAAGTTGGTAATAATTGGGATGGCTGTAATAGTTGTAATATAGCCATAAAGTTAATTAAAAGATACGAAAA
>JAODPA010076711.1:0-28169 GCA_025585075.1 Nepenthes mirabilis
GCACGAGCCGCGCAAGGAGAGAGAGAAGCTCGCCAGGGAAGGATGGTAGCCGGATGGGTGGAAGCGGTGGCGATGGTGGTCGTGGGTTGAAGCGGCGGTGGCTCGGTGTGGCGAGATGTGGGTGGCGCGCAAGGAGAGAGGGAGAAAGACGACAACGCAATGGTGCTGGCGCCGGTTGGGTGTAGCCGAGGAGGCCGGTAACGGCCACGTGAGGTGGCGCGGTGGTGAAGCAGCGGCAGAGGACCAGTGACAATAGCGGCAGCGGCGCGATGGCCGTGTGCAAGGAGAGAGGAAGGATAGCACGCAGGCGCGCATGAGGTAAGGAGGGAAATGCCAGATTTGGGTGTTTCGAGATATCTTTTCTTCAAATCTACGAAGTATAAAATCGAGGCAAGTATCCTCTAGCCCTATTCTTGATCTAATTTAATTTCTAATGTGTTTTGACTATTGTAGGAGATTTTATTAACATGCATGTATTTTTATATACACCCAATTTATTAATTATATACGTACATGTATGTTAGATTGGTCATGCGGTGATTTTACATGGGTATTTATGATTTAGAGGGTTTTCGAACACCCAAACAGTATATATGTATATTTGTGTATCAGTATATTGTGGAACCATGAACCAGGCCTTACATTAATCATGCATGCTGCCGAGGTGTCACTACGGGACCATGGCGGTCCAAGACCCAATGAGTCGTTATATGTGATCTGAGGTATGAGATATTGGTACCTCTCCCGACAAGAAGGCTTAGTCCCGACAGTGACGTATATAATATGGCTACTTCTGCTGGAATGAAGGTTGAGACGTTTAATAACTGACTTATTTTACTGTGTATTTAAATGAGAACCATCGTAAGGAATTGGCAGAAAACTAATTTATTTAGACGTTATAATATGTAACTAAAATGTGAGATTGCACCCAAAGTTGCGGTGGCAAAATATAGTGAACAACTTCCTAATCTATTGGAGATAGAGTACATGGATGGTTTTGAACTACTGGCCTAAATCGTAGCCGATATAGCCATGGTTACCGAACGATGGTAACCCTTCCTCAAGTTGGTATTATTTATCTTTGGTTCTCCGATTTCGTGCATACTTTGTAATTCTGTATGTATTTAGGTGGAGGATGATTTTGAGATACACTGATTTGCCCACAATTAGATGATAGAAATATCTCGTACGTATAAATATGTGATAAACTCGGAACGTGTTTTGATTTATGTTTTAGTTTTGACGGTCTTCTCTCGATTCCTGCATTGTGAGATTTAGATCCGAACGATGGTATGTGTCCCACACGGATATGGTAATAGTCATGATTATATAATGTGACATCAGATTATATAATATGATATCGTCTATGATATTTAATTAGATCGTTATTTATTATGATTATATTCCGAATGGACTGTTTGATATAGATGATAATTTAGTATCAAACATCTCCTCAATTTTCAAGAATTTCACAGACATTATGTTTTGTTTTATGTGATTACTATGCGATATCCCTACTTCTTATTTATGTATACTATTTTATATAATATAGATACTTACTCAGCTCTAGGGTCACATTTTTATATTTTATCCCTTCAAATTAGTGGCATTGATACACATGTAGGAGTTCAGATATGAACTGAGGTGGCATATCTCTATCGGTGAGTGGAAATATTTATGTTGGTATGTTTCTGATCCCAAGGATGTGTTGTGATTGTGTCTTCGGCCGGATGAAAGCGTTGATCCATGTATGGGATATATTAGAGTTATTGAATTATGTTGATGAGTTGTTATGTTCACTACCTTCCTTACGATTGTGGATAGTAGGTCGTGTAATATAATTTTCGGATTTATATCCGATGAGATCTTGTGCGAGTTGTATTATATCGGGTCCTGTATATGTGTATGACTGTCACGTCTGGGTTGGATTTTTATGGTTGATGAAATATTATTATCAATTTCATTTTTTACCTGTGTATATTGTATTCTTCGATCGTGACAGATCTACTTGAATTTTGTCACACAAAGTTGAGAACAAAATCTCTATTAAAATTGACTATCAAATATTTTTATTTAAATTCATGAAAAGAGTAGATGATAACACACATTCATAATAAAGAAGTTATATAATAAATGAACAAGCAAATTTTACGGAATAATCCTTCTTAATTAAGAAACAACTATAGAAGAAAACTCTTCATATATCCGGTTATAATAAACCCTTTAAAACTACCTTTAAATTTACCACAAATTTAGATAAATCAAATAATAAATAACAATATAATGAATAGAAAAAACACTTTAAATACGATCTAAACAATAACAAGAGCACATACCTAATATTATGAAGAGATGAATGACATTAAATGCCCAAGATTGGCTAAATTTCCTCCTTCTCCTCTTCCTTTCTCTATCAATTTGACATTTAAAGTGTTTTAAATAATAACTTACACTAAATGTCTTAAAATAGGGGAAAACACTTTCAAAAATGTGTTTGGAATCTGAATTCTGAGAGGAAAAAACTTCCTACAAATCTTGTGCAAAATCTTTTAACTAGCCTTTATCTTATGTTGATCTCCTGTGTCACTGAAATCTTTTACTTGAGCAAGACCTCGTGCAAACATCAAGCGAAGTATCTTTCTTATGCTAAAATTAAACATCAACATGTATAATAGATATTGGACCTAAGAGAGAGTAACTTAAAATTCAACAAATTTTCTCTCACGACTTATAAAGGCATGTAGCTTATCCGGTGAGAAGCACTTATATCTTTCCCATTGAAAACTTTCACTCTACCAGGGTATAAAGGTCAGAATGCACAAATTTGAATGAAACTCTTTTTTATTCGACTGATTTGACTTGAGTTCTAATACTCTCCTTTGATGTCTTTTTATTAGTAGGAATATTTTTCTTGGCACACCACATTGATCTTTCCCTAATACCTCGATTAAACTTCCCAGTTGTCATATTTGTATTATAGTTAGAAACTGAAACCTCCATCAAGTATCGATTGAGTGCTTCCTTCCTTGTGCCACGACTAAAGAGCTTCTCATGAGTTTCTATTGTCCTTTACTAAAAGTCGTGCGAAAGCCCTTAGCATCAAGCTTGCTAGTTTACATTAGATTCAACCAAGCATCCAATAAATGGCATATGCCTTTTAACATCAACCATGTCCAGCTATTTGTTCTCAAGTATACATCTCTAATGCTAATAATGTTGGACGAGTTATTATAATCTATCTTCAATACCCTATAAATTTTTAGGTGTATAAAATATGATGAAATATTTCTTTTGATATCGCATAAAATGATGATCCACTATCTATCACCTAACTTGTCTCGTGGCAAGTAGATTGTCTATCTTCTCATCATTAACAATGAGAATATCATTGTAGGTAGTCGAAGTGACCGATCATCGCACTCATGATCATTCTTCTCCTCTAATTTACTACCCACATTTTCTTGTTCTACTTGAAGCAATTCCATTTGATATGGCCTTTCTTGTCATAATAATAAAAATCGATATTTTGATGCTGTGACCTTAACTTGCTTTTGCTCTTTTCTCTAATCTTGTATGATTTTACCTTACTACTTTTATGGGTTTCAAAATCCATTGCTTTGGATTGTGAAAATGAAAAATCATAAGATATTTTCCTCATTTCTTCATTTAAAATGATACCATTAACAATCTCCAATATTGTAACATCATTTGAAGTGAAGTTAGGGATAGAGATTCAAATGACTTCTCAATCATTCAGTAATATGGTCAATAACTACAAACCAAATAATTTTTTGTCAAATTTTATTCCCATGCTGGATATTTGATATACTCATCATTAAAACTCGGTTAAATGGTCAACAATAGAGCATTTCATATTTGATATACTTCAACTACATCGATTTCATTAAATGATATGACACTGTTTCCTATCTTTGAAGCATAAAATGCTTCAAATTTATCCTTTATGGTTTATCCATGTTTTCATAATAAATAAGATTATATACATTATTATCGACAAATTGTTTAATATATTCATAAATTTACTCAAGCATAAAAGCTCACTTCTCTTCAAATTTAGATTTTAGCTTCTGGGGTAGCAAATATTAAAAGATATAATACTTTTATAAATAGATCTTTTATCTTACTCCTTCAAATTTTAAAGTTTATATCATTCAAATAAATTATTCTATTTGAGACCTCCATCAATTCAAACAGACACATACACAAGCAACCCAAAATATTTGATACGACTTGTTGGGTTGGTCCATCCAAAATTTATCATACAAAGTCAAGAATAATTTTTAATAGAATCAACTATTGAATATTTGTTCAAATTTATGAAGAAATTAGATAATAATACATATTCATAGTAAAAAAAAAAAATCATACAATAAAATGATTAAGTGAATTTTGTATAGTAACACTTCTCAACTAAAAAAATAAAGGATAAAGCTATTTACTATAATGTTAATATGGCTATAATAAATCATTCAAAATTATCTTTGATGCGTACCTGGATCCAACTTCGAACAGATTCGGATTCTCTTGGATGGGTTGAACCGGCTCCGTTCACTGAGTACAAATCCTACACACCACAAAAGCGAACAAAAGGTCAGCGTTAACGGCGGGATGTAATCCTACCGAAAACATTCCGACGCTCAAATCAGTAAAACAGTCTTCAAAGAAAAGAACTGAAAATGCATGAGAGCAATAGGAGTGGGAAAGAGTGTGTTTTGTTCCAGATGTCAGATAGACGTAAGGCCTTTTTCGTATCTGGATGGTGGGAAGGCAGAGAACGGCTGTAGAGACTCGTTCGTTACCTTGGAGTTTGATTGTGTTTTTAGAGTCTGGCTGCTAGGGGAGAGAGCTTGTTTCTCAGAGCACTCCGGATTTTTGAGTGAATGTTTACGTACCTAGAATATGAATTCTAGGGTTTATTTTATGGCTGGAAGAGTGATCATCATTCTTTGGAAGGCGTGATCCCTCCTATCTCTACCTTGGCTGGCTTGCCTTCTGGAGCAGATGTCAGTTGCTAAGGTGGGCGTGATCCCTTCCTTCTGAGGAGGCCCACCGCTTTCCAAACTAACGTCCTTCCTTTTCAGTACATGGCCGTTGGGTTACCTTGGCGGGCAAGGAATCGGGAAGATCTGACGTCTTCCTTCTTTGAAGGGCGCCAATCTCGTTGATATTCCTTTTGAGATCGTGGCATATCTTTGGAGGATCGAGGTTGGCCTTTTAATGACTGGTGGACCTAAATAGAGCAGGCCCATTGCTGTAGAAGGGCGTCATTTGGGCCCAATGTATAGAGCGCAGACGGTCAACATCTGAGTTGACCGTCAGTGTGTTGGCCACCTTCGTGGAGAACAAAGGGAGAGTGGCTGGCGATCAACTAATAGGCTGCGGGCCAAAATGGAGTAGGGCCATCACTGTAGCAAAGCCTCTAAAGGCCCAATCAAGCTGGTCAACATTGAGTTGACCGTTTATAAGCAAGTTGGCCGCCAAGATGGTCAACGTTGACTGTCTCGAGCTTTCCAGTTCCTGAGCCCGTCTTCATACTAGGCCGTTAAAAATGTTAAACCGACCTTCTTGGGCTTCTGTTGACCTTTCTTTGGGCCAGCCCATTATTGGTATGCCCATCACTAGCCCCCATGCTGGTAGTCAGATTTTTAACCTCTAGTATGTTCATGATGGGATGTCTTTCCTTACTTTGAGAATCTCGTTGAAATTTATTGAAAACGTGAATGAGAGTTTGACCGAAATTGTCGACCGTTTTGGCTAATTCCAGAGTACCAGAATTTTTGACCGTTTTTGGCCAATTTCGGAGTACCAGAATTGTTGACCATCTTTGGCCAATTTCGAAATACCAGAATTGTTGACGATCTTTGGTCAATTCCGGAGTACCAGAATTGTTGACCGTCTTTGGTCAATTCCGGAGTACATGAATTGTTGATCGTCTTTGGCCAATTCTGGGAATGATTTCTGCCAACTTTTGGCCGGATTGTAAGGCAGAAAACGACACGTGTCTTCCTTTGGTTGGGCAGAGATCCTGATCATTAATGCTCCAGAGATCCGTCATTTTGCAAGGTCAAGTTAGAAGGCGACACGTGGCTAGACTGACGGCGTCCTTTGAGTGCTTGGCACTTAAGTTTCCCTTCCGTATTTTGAAATCCGTTACGCCTTCAAACCGTCGTCTTCTTCGTTCTTGTTTCTCAGACGCACTTTTTCAAAAGAAACCCTAAAGCTTCTCCTGATCATGGCTTCCGTGGCGGATTTCTCATCCGATCTGAGAGAGAATGATATCAAAGCTCTGTGCGTCGAGTTCAACATCCCTAAAGAGACGGCCTGGAGGGTTCCGGGCGAAGACGACAAAGCATTTTCTCCACCGGAGGGCTACATTACTGTTTATGAGGCTCATCTGAGGAGCGGCCTCTGCCTACCATTGCCGGAGGAGTTTGAGTCGATCATGGCGGCTCTACAAGTACCCATCGCCCAGCTTCATGCCAATGTGGTGAGGTACATTTGTACTTTATGTATTTTTGCCTGGAAGCTTGACCAGAAGTTTAGGATGTCTGACGTCAAGGTTATATTTAAGGTGACCCAGGGGGCGGAGTGGATTTCACTCAGCCCCCGTGTAGGAATAAAAATAAACAAGGCCATTCATGACTTATTGAAGAACTGAAAAAATCGGTTCTTTTTTGTTAAAGTGGGAGAGAAGTGGCCCCTTTGCGAGGAACTGGGGTAAGGTTCCAGAGGTGCACCTTGGTACATCGTCTGAGATGGAGAGCTCTGCCTACGCCTGGCTGACCATGGCCATTCAGCTAAATCCCGACGAGTTCACGAGGGATTTCTTGGTTTCCCAGGAGGAGACCAAGAAGGCTAAATGGGGACCGCCATCGCCGGTCCAGAAGCCGCACCCTCCGATCAAAATGATGAGACCTGAGGTCTCAAAGAAGTTGATCATCCGTCCAAGGTCCTCGGATGAGGCTGCTGAGAGGGCAACTGCTACGCCCTCATCATCCTCGTCGCAGATTGATCTTGTGGCTATCGGGATCTGCGGCGGACCCGGAAGCACTTCTGGAGCAGAAAAATCCATCGAGGACAGGCCGGCGGAGACCGGATGAGTTATCCTAACCCAGCCTGCGGTGGTTCTAGGCGCAGAATGGATGGAGTCTGCCGCGGAGCCAACTCGTGACGTGCCTGAGGGTTCACGCATTTATATTGTGGAGCCGTTGACGAGGGCTGATCCACCAGCAGCTGCTCCAAAGGCAGCCAGGAGGAAAAAATCCGCTGCAACTACTCCAATGGCTGCAGAAGAGGAGCCCCCTGAGGAACCCGCCGCTGCTGTTGATGATGATGAGTTTTTAGATCGTATTTTGGATGAGGCAGCGGCGTGTTTGGCGCAAGAGGGTGCTCCTGGCTCGTCATCTCCTATTCCACCGCCAGCTGGACCAAGCCGGAGTCCAGGCCCATGAGACCCTATAGGAAGACCTATGAGGTATGACTTCTATAACAACTCCCTTGTATTTCTTTCTTCCTTGTGTTTATGAACTCACACTTTACTTTTGTCCTGTGCAGCCAAGAAGATTAGCCTCAGCTGTCTCCCGGGAAATGGAGCAGTGCGATCACATCATTGTAGATCGGGAGGCTGAGATAGCCTGACTAGAGGCCAAGTTGGCCGCCTCAGGAGGGGAGCTCCATGAGCAGACTGCTGCTCTTGAGGCCGTTATGGCGGGCGTGGAGACAGAGAATGCTGAACTGAAGGCTGAGAATGCCAGGCTGAAGGCGGAGGTTGCTCGCTTGAAGGAAGAGGAAGATCGACTGAAAGCGAGCAATAAACGCCTCGCAGATCGAGCCATCGCCGCAGAGAACGAGTTGGCCTCTCGGATGACCCCTCATGAGGTAGGGGCGCACTGCACGCCCGGCTGTTGGAGGGGCTCAACATTAAACGTCGCGTCACGCGGTTGGTCGTTCCTGACTTCCCAATGGAGTTTATCAATCAAAGAAACCGCGCAGCGCAACGCAAGAAAGATCTGGAGGGAGAGCCCCGAGACAGCTAGGGTGGTCCACCGCCCCTGTAGCCTTTTGTGCTCCTTTTGCTTTTTTGAACATCATGTAAATTGTAACATACTTTGTGAACAATAAAATGAAAGTTCTTTTCAGTTCGGTGTCCATTGTCTTTTATTACTTTGTGTCTATTTATGTTGTGGTGTCAGGCGGCCAATCTGGTTGGCCGGTTAACGTTGTTTGGATGCTCAAAGGGCTGAGTCCTTAAGCCTGGGCAGGTGGCTGCGTTAGCCAACCTGGTGGCGCTGTCCAAGCGAAAATTTGGGTAGTCATCGTTAGAGAAGGAACGCTTCTCGTTATTGCTTAATCACGCTACCCTTTCGTCGAGAAGGTTAGTGCGTGGGGTAGCCAGCCTGGTTGGCTAGCTGCCTAAGGAGTAAAATCCTTAAGCCAGGCTGACAGTTGCAATAACCAGCCTGGTGGCGTCATGCAAATGAAGACTTGGGCTGCCAATGTTGGAAAAGAAGTATTTCTCCCTTCGACCGTCATTGACTGACGTTGCTACTCCCCGAAAGGAGGTCGTCGCGTGTGCCATACTTGCCCCCTAAGGTTTTTAGACCGCTATGGGCCACTTGGATGACCAAGGTTTAGTACGACCGCTATTGGGCCACTCGGATGACCGAGATTTTAGACCGTTCATGGGCCACTTGGATAACCAAGGTTTTAGACCGCTCATGAGCCACCTAGATGACCAAGATTTTAGACCGCTCATGGGCCACCTAGATGACTAGGGTTTAAGATCGCTTATGGGCCACCTGGATGACTAGAGTTTCAAACCACTTTTTGGGCCACTTAGATGACTAGGGTTTAACGATAGGGTGAAGTCCCTCCCGACTTAGGGGCAGTCTAGGACGAAAAACCTGCAGGGCAAACACAGTTCATATACAACCTAGGATTCTATATGCTAAGTAAACTCCCAATTTTATCAAATTAAAACAAGCATGCGAATGAATGCACACAAGAGGGTGAGTGCATACCTGGGTTTCCTATTGGAAGTAGCGCTTTAGGTGGGTTGCGTTCCACGTTCGTGGGATCAACTTTCCGTCCTGGTTTCGGAGTTTGTATGCTCCGTTGCGCAGGACGGCGGAGACAAGAAAAGGTCCCTCCCAGTTGGGGGAGAGCTTGTTTCGGTCGTCCAGCTTGCCTGTGGCCTCAATGCCTCGTAGGACCAGGTCCCCAACGTCGAATTGCCAGGCTTTCACCTTTTTATTGTAGTACCGGGTAACTCGGTGTTGGTACGCTGCAGTCCGTATTCTGGCGGCGTCGCGGGCTTCCTCTAGCAAATCTAAGTGCTCCCTGATTTTTTGGGAGTTGGTCTGTGGGTTGAAAGACTCCACCCTGAGACTTGGGAGCCCGATTTTGACAGAAATTACTGCTTCAGTCCCGTAACAGAGGCTGAAGGGTGTCTTGCGCATTGGTTCCTTAGGGGTTGTACAATAATACTAGAGGACAGAGGGGAGCTCATCAGCCTAGGAGGCCCCGGCGTCCTCCAACTTAGTCTTTAACCCGTGGAGTAACGTACGGTTCCTGACCTCCACCTGCCCGTTGGCCTAGGGGTATGCCACTGAAGTGTGGACCAACTTGATCCCAAGGTTGGTACAATACTTGGTGAAGCATTTCCCCGAGAATTGGGTCCCGTTGTCGGTTACTACGATCTTTGGGACGCCGAACCTGCAAACAATGCCTTGGCGAAAAAATTCCAGTGCATTGTGCTCAGCGATTTTTGCTAGCGGGACTGCCTCGACCCACTTGGTGAAATAGTCGATGCCCGTGATGATAAATTTTCTCTGCCCCATGGCAATGGGAAATGGGCCGAGTATATTAAGCCCCCATTGCGCGAAGGGCCATGAGCCTGAAGTGACTTCAGGTCCGCGGACGGCTGGTGACGAAGGTTGCCATGAAGCTGGCAATTTTCACATTTCTTCACAAACTCAAGCGCGTCCTTTTTCATTAAGGGCCAATAATAGCCCTGTCGCATGATCTTGAAGGCCAGGTTTTTTCCGCCTATGTGTGATCGACAAATCCCGAGGTGGACTTCGCTCAGCGCGTAGTCTGCCTCCTCGGGGGATAGACAGCGGAGGTACGGAGTGAGTATCTGCGACGATACAGCCGCCCATCGACTACCGTGTACTAGCCAGCTGTCTTTTTAATTCGCTTGGCCTTCTCGGCGTCCTCTGGGAGTGATCCATCAGCCAAGTATCTAAGGTAGGGTGTCATCCAATTTTCCGTCTCGGAAATCTGCATTGCCTCCTGTTTCTCTATACTGGGAGTGTTCAGAATCTCCCGCATGTCCATCGAATACTATTCTGGGTTCTTGGCAGCAGCGGCTCTAGCCAGCCGGTCTGCCTTCCAATTTTCAGCTCGAGGAACTTAGCCAGGGTTAGTTTGTCGAAACCCTGGATGGCCTCCTTTGCCTTTGCCAGGTACCTAGCCAAGGAATGGTTGTTCGCCTCGAAGCCCCCGTTGACCTGGTTGACGATTAATTTGGAGTCGCTGTGAACCGCCAACCTCTTGGCAGAGTACTCCTTTGCTAACCGCAAGCTAGCTAGCAGGACATCGTACTCAGCGACATTGTTGGTCGCTAGGAAATCAAGTTTCAGGGAATACTTGATCTTGAATCCATCAGAGGTCGTTAGGATCACCCCTGCTCCACTGCCACTGTCCGTGGACGATCCGTCCACGTGGAGTGTCCATTCTGGGACCTCGTCGGACTGTTCTTCGTTTTCTACGGGCTGTTCCTCGTGAATTGGGGTCGTGGTCTCGACGATGAAGTCAGCCAGAGCCTGCGCCTTTATGGCCGGTTTGGGCCTGAATTCGATGTCAAACTTTCCCAATTCAATAGCCCACTTCACCAGCCGTCCAGAAACGTCTAGTTTCTAGAGTATGCCCTTCAGTGGCTGGTCAGTAAGGACCACTATGCGATGCGCTTGAAAGTAAGGCCTTAATTTTCGCGTTGCGAAGATAAGTGTCAGTGCCATTTTTTCAGCGCGCGGGTAGCGTGTTTCTAGGCCGGTCAATATTTTGCTCACATAGTAGACCGACTGCAGGATATCGGATTCCTGGCGCACGAGGACGAAGCTGAGGGACACTTCCGATACTGCCAGGTAAAGGTACAGCTCCTCCCCATCTTTGGGTGACGCTAGCAACGGTGGGCTGGCCAGATACTGCTTCAACTCATTGAAGGCGGACTGGCAGTCAGCCGTCCACTGGAATCCATTGGATTTCGTCCCTCTCAGAGTTTTAAAGAAGGGCTGGTATTTGTCACCAGACTTCGCGAGGAAGCGGGACAAAGCAGCCAGCCGCCCAGTCAATCGCTGGACGTCTTTGATATTTCGTGGGGGAGCCATGTCAGCGAGGGCCTTAATCTTTTCTGGGTTTGCCTCGATCCCCCTCTAGGAGATGATGAAACCCAAGAACTTCCCAGAGGCTACTTCGAAGACGCACTTGGCTAGGTTCAGCCTCATTCGGTGCTGTCGGAGCACCTCAAACGATTCTTCCAGGTCGCGTATGTGATCGTCAGTGACCCTGCTCTTGACGAGCATGTCGTCGACGTAGACCTCCATGTTGCGACCAATCTGTTTTTCGAACATCTTGTTGACCAGTCGTTGGTAAGTTGCTCCAACGTTTTTTAGTCCGAAGGGCATCACCTTGTAGCAGTAGGTGCCCTGGACCGTCATGAATGAGGTATGCTCCTCGTCTTTCGGACTCATTCGAATCTGGTTATAACCCGAATAGGCATCTATGAAGTTGAGCAATTCATGTCCAGCCGTGGAGTCAACCAGTAGGTCGATCTTGGGCAAGGAAAAACTGTCTTTCGGGCAGACCTTGTTGACGTCGGTAAAATCGACGCACATTCGCCATTTTTCGTTGCTCTTCTTAACCAGGATGACGTTTGAAAGCGAATCCGGGTACTGGACTTCTCTGATAAACTCAATGTCCAGTAGCTTTTTTACCTCCTCTCGGATGACGATCAGCTTTTCGACAGAGTGATTCCTCCGCTTCTGCTTGACCGGCTTTCGGTCAGGATCAAGGCCCAGCTTATGGGCCATCACCTCAGTCAAAATCCCGGGCATGTCTGCGGGAGTCCATGCGAATAGGTCAGCGTTCCGCTACAGGAACGCAATCAGTTCAGCGCGTAGCGTGCCAGTGAGTGAGCCGCCAATCTGCACACACTTCTCCGGTTCCCCCGAGTCCAGTGGGACCAGATCTGTGGCTTCGCCAGGCTGCGCCTGTTGGAGGGTTGCCTCATCCCGATGGTCGAGTTCTCCAACTGTCTGAGCACTGCCGCTTGGGGCAATCTGGGCCATGTAACAGGTCCGCCCAGTGACCTGGTCTCCTAGAACTTCTCCGACGCTGTAGGGCATTGGGAATTTTATTTTAAGGTGTGAAATTGATGTGACTACCCCAAATGCTGTTAGGCATGGCCTCCCTAGTATCGCGTTGTAAACAGAGGGCAAGTCAACCACTAGGAAGGTTAGCATGCGACTTGCTATTTTCGGATAGGTGCCCAGGGTGACTTCCAGTTGGACCGTCCCTTGGACAGGCACCGGTTCATTGTCAAGGCCGTATAAAGGCCCTTCATCGGGTTTTAGTTGATTCTTTTTTAGGCCTAATTTAAAGAACGCGTCCAAGTAAAGCAAGTCTTTAGAGCTACCATTATCAATAAAGACTCGTTTCAACTGGTAGTCTGAAGTACCATCTGAAACGAGTGCCGAGATTACAAGGGGGTCAGCATGGGGGGAGATTACATGGTTCGAGTCACAATCACTGAAACTAATAATGTTTTCTACTGTGCGCGGCTTCTTCCTCCCAGTCTGCTGCTCCTTGCTGTCTGCCAGGCTCCTGGCAGGTCGGGTGGCGACCATGTTAACCACTCCTGCTGCAATCCTGTTCCGGGGAGGCGTCTGCTCCTCCCCTCTTCATAAGCCGCCCCTGAGTTCTGTCCCGGTCCCTTGACAAATCAGGTGAGATGTTCTCTGCGAATCAAGTCCTCGATTTCCCTCTGCAGCGTTTTACAATCTTCGGTTGAGTGGCCAACAGAGCGATGGAAGTCGCAGTACTTGGACTGATTTTCAGAGTTTTTCTCCAGCGTTTTTGGCCACTTCAAAAAATTTTCTCCACGGATCTGCATTAGGACGTTGGAGCGCGTGTCTGTCAGAAGCGTAAAACTGGTTGGCCCATAATCTTTGCGTTCTGGAGGCCCAGTCCGGCGCTGCTTCTGGCGGGAATGTTCTCCGCCACTGTATTTTCTTTTTCCTTCACCAGGGAACGGCCGAGGCTGATCCGCCTGCTCAGGACGTTTTGTCTCGTTGACCTCTTCTGCTGCTGCGTCGGCCCTGGTGATGGATTCTACCTCGCAGAAAGTTTGAGGATTTTTGTGAGCCAAGTGCTTGAAGAAGTCACTGAAAGTAAGCGCTGAGATGAAACTGCCCAGTTTTATCTCCTCTGTGATCCTAGGGATCCTTCTGGCTTCAGCCACGAAGCGATCCAGGAAATGTCGTGGGTTCTCTCCCGGTTTCTGCTTTATGTGGGAGAGGTGTCACGGCTGTTTCTCTTCCCGTCGGCTCGAAGCGTACTGAGCCAAGAAGAGGTCCGTGAGTTCACAGAAGCTGCTGACAGTGCCCGAAGGGAGATGGTGAAACCAGATTCTGGCGTCTCCCTTCAGGGTGAGTGAAAAGTAACGGCACATTGCTGAGTCTTCTAGCTCTTATAGACTTAGATGGGTGTAGAAGTGGTCCAAGTGGTAAACCGGATCACTGTCCCCATCGTATAAGTCAAGGGGCGGCATCTTGAATTTCGACGGCAGTGGGCGGCCCAATATCTCCGCAGTGAAAGGAGATCTGTCCAAGTCGATGGCGCGCTCGTCATTTTGGAACACGTGGTTCCAGATTTGGTCCACTCGCGGATCGACACGAGTGGCGTTTGCAGATCGTTTGGAGTTGAGGTAATCCCTCAACTCTGTCCTGTCCCCGATGGATTTAGCAGCCGGTCGGCTGTTGCCTCCAGTGGACCTGGCAGTCCTGGACGCTCGCTCCCGAACTGTATGGTGGTCTTTCGCCCGAGAGTATCGAGGATTTCTTCTTTCTGGGCTCTCTGTCGGAGACGTACTCTCGGAGCATTCCATTGGCCTGTTCTGGCCAGGAACGCAGGAGGACGCTAGAGCCGGATTGTTTTCGGCTTTGGCAGGCCTTTTGGCCAGCTTCTTCTTCCTCTAGCCACCCTTTTTGGTGGCGAGAGCGGGAATGGCTGCTGGTGGAGCCGCTTGTTGTCGCTGCTCGTTCTGCGTGCAAATTAACTAGAGCAGGCTATTGTTGGCCCGCATCTGCTCCACCTGCTGTTGAAAATAAGGCAGTGGAACCCCGCCTGTGGCCCCGTTGACCAGGACATCAGCAGCATGGTCCTGGTCGGGGTTAGCAGTCTCTCTAGCCGGATCGCTAGCCTGGGCTCTCGTGTTCACCATTGCAGAATCAGAAGGTGACCGAGAGGGTTTGAGCAAATTTTGTGGTAGGCTTTTAGTAAGCATTTCCCACAGACGGCACCAATGATGCGTACCTGGATCCAACTTTGAACAGATTTGGATTCTCTTGGATGGGTTGAACCGGCTTTGTTCACTGAGTACGAATCCTGCACACCACAAAAGTGAATAAGAGGTCAGCGTTAACGGCGGGATGTAATCCCACCGAAAACACTCCGACGCTCAAGTCAGTAAAACAGTCTTCAAAGAAAGGAACTGAAAATGCGTGAGAGCAATGGGAGAGGGGAAGAGAGTGTTTTGTTCCAGATGTCAGAGAGACGCAAGGCCTTTCTCGTATCTGGATGGTGGGAAGGCAGAGAACGGCTGTAGAGACTCGTTCGTTGCCTTGGAGTTTGATTGTGTTTTTAGAGTCTGGCTGCTAGGGGAGAGAGCTTGTTTCTCAGAGCACTCCGGGTTTGCGAATGAATGTTCACGTACCTAGAATATGGATTCTAGGGTTTATTTTATGGCTGGAAGAGTAATCATCCTTCTTTGGAAGGCGTGATCCCTCCTGTCTCTACCTTGGCTGGCTTACCTTCTGGAGCAGATGCCAATTGCTAAGGTGGGCGTGATCCCTTCCTTCTGAGGAGGCCCACCGCTTTCCAAACTAACGTCCTTCCTTTTTAGTACATGGCCGTTGGGTTACCTTGGCGGGCAAAGAATCGAGAAGATCTGGCGCCTTCCTTCTTTAAAGGGCGGCAATCTCGTTGATATTCCTTTTGAGATTGTGGCATATCTTTGGAGGATCGGGGTTGGCCTTTTAATGACTAGTGGGCCTAAATGGAGCAGGCCCATTGCTGTAGAAGAGCGTCATTTGGGCCCAATGTATAAAGTACAGACGGTCAACGTCTGAGTTGACCGTCAGTGTGTTGGCCGCCTTCGTGGAGAACAAAGGGAGAGTGGCTAGTGATTAACTGATGGGCTGTGGGCCAGAATAGAGTAGGTCCATCACTATAGCAAAGCCTCTAAAGGCCTAATCAAGCTGGTCAACATTGAGTTGACCATTTATGAGCAAGTTGGCCGCCAAGACGGTCAACGCCAACGTTGACCTTCTCGGACTTTCCAGTTCTTGGGCCCGTCTTCTTATTGGGCCGTTAGAAATATTGAACCGACCTTCATGGGCTTCTGTTGACCTTTCTTTGAGCCAGCTCATTATTGGTGTACCCATCAATCTTTAACTTTTTATTAAATTTAGACAAATCGAGCAATAAATAACAAAAAATTTAAAATAAAAATATTTTAAATAATAATTATAATAATATACCAAGATAATGAAGATAAAAATCTGACCAGACGCCCACAAATTGACCAAATTTCTTATCTATCTTCTCTCTCCTCCTCTCTCAATTAGACTTTTAAGATGTTTTCAATAATAATTCACACTTAATATCCTAAAATATAGCCAAAATACTCTTAAAATGTGTTTGGAATCCAAACTGTAATAGTTGGTATTTGAATGCCAAGAGAAAAAACTTCTTAGAAATTATCATAACATATGGACCTACCATGCATGTATATATTTTCTATATCCATCATGCATGATCATTCTATCTAACCTGCGTTCATGCATGCATTATGTGTAAAATAGGTATAACCATTTTGTCTCAGTTGCACATATGTTTCTTTTAGTCATATATCAAATTTTGATCTCTTAGGCCATTAAAATACTTCGCTCAAGTAAAACCTTTCACAAACATGAAGCAAATTTCTCTACTTATATTAGGTGAACATCAATATGTATAGCAAGTGAGGGACTTACAAAAAAGTAACTGAGAATCTAACAATAATTTAGCTTTCATCACAAATTGGATATTTAGAAGCAATATGTGAGAATGAATGAGGCTCGATTGAATACATGATGAAGTCCTTGTTAATGATGCTCATGGAGTCGTGGAACTACAAGTGGAAAATAATTCTGTAGAACAAAAGTAATAACTAGTTAGAGAGAAATAGTAAACTAGTAACGAAGAATACCCACAAGATAAAAGGTTCAAGTTGAGTTCTATTTTTATTAAATTGAGAACTTAATTGATCCAATATAAATCATCTACTTGTATAGTAACCCTAGTCTAGTTACAACCATAGGATAAGGGTTTGCATAAGCTAATCTTAGTCTTACATAAGAAACTAGTAATCAATTGAAATGACAAATATGTTGAATATAGACACATTGATCTATGGCATCCTTAATTCAACCAATTAACATATCATGTATATGTTACTTGGATTGTAATGTGAAATGAGGAAGTTAACTTGATGTAGCTGAGTTAGGGGTACAGGATGTTATGCAAGAGGGAAGAATGAAGTTTCTCATAAGGTGATGTTGGGAACAAAGCAAAAGGAGGAACCCAAGATTGTGCGACTACTTCAGCACCCTCCTCATGATTATTTTGGCCCTAACGTTTGAACAAAGCTGAGGATTTTAGAGAGAAGAGGTATGCTTTCTCTCTAGAAATTTGAACCTTTTCTTTCCGCCTATTTTGCGAAAACGTAGGCCATCGTCGGTGCTGCCAGCCATGGCTGGCTCCTCTAGGGTGCCGAAAACCCCTCCCATCACCCAAAACCCCATCTCTTCTAATCTTGCCTCCTCCTCTTGCCCACCGTCCACTGCTTTTGCCAAATCCTCTATCACCTTATTCTCTCAGTTTCCTTTGCCTACAATTACTCATCCGTCGGTCCCTTCGCTTCCCCCTTTAGTGGAGCCTCTATCTGCCTCTTCCCTATCTCCACCTCCCTCTTTAAGTTTTTTTCTATCGCCTGTTAATTCGTCTGATCCCTTTCCTTCGTTGATTAGGGATGGTAGGGTACATACCCTTGTACCTGACATGTCCTTTTTAAAGGCTACTTTAGGTTCTGTTCCTCATTCCCTTGGGACTTTCTGTGACGGCCCGCACGTAAAACGCCGTCGAGTCTTAATAGCATTAATGGATATAAAAATTTTTTTTACTTTCAATCAAGATTTCATGAGGCCGAACTGCTTCAGCTGGCCTTCAGATTTTAATTTCAACTCGAACCTGAGATGCATACTAGAATTGTAAATTTCATTTATCCAAAGGGAATCACGGAGATATGATTAACATCCATAGATTCTCAACAGCGAATTATTTTACAAGTCTCCATAAAATATTAAAATAATTAAACAAGCTCTTCCTCAGCTCCAGCCAACCGAACTATTGGCTGCCCCATAATGTTCTACTCAACTTCGTCATCCATGAGCCTTTTGTTATCTGAAAATAACAAGAGTGAGCTACACAGCCCAGCAGAATACTCACATGCAGAAAATAGAGAACATAAACATATATATATAAGCGAATATAATTTAGCACACAAAAATCATCATGTCCTTTAGTTCGAAATTTTCTTAATCTTTTTCTTCTTGTCTTGTCTGCTGAAAACCCATGAAAACCATTGAGAATTCTTATCATTTTTAGGGACCAGGCGGGAGCGGACAACATCGAGGACGGGTTGTGTGAAATCTCACAACCTAAAGCCGTATCCCCTCATTATACTCCCCGGGGTGGGAGGTAATGCCTTTAACCCGACATACGGGGCCGTAATCCAAAAGTCTTATGCCATCCCCTCATTATGCTCACCGGGGCGGGAGGTAATACCTTTAACCCGGCATACGGGGCCGTAGTCCAAAAGTCTTATGCCATCCCCTCATTATGCTCCCTGGGACGGGAGGTAATGCCTTTAACCCGGTATACGGGGTCGTAGTCCAAAAGTCTTATGCCATCCCCTCATTATGCTCCTCGGGGCGGGAGGTAATGCCTTTAACCAGGCATACGGGGCTGTAATTTCTTTTTAAACAGAAAGCCGGAATTCTTTTTCAGATAGTAGGCCGAAGTTCTTTTTCAAACAGAAGGCTGGAGTTCTTTTTCAACAGAAGGCCGGAGATCTCTTTCAACAGAAGGTCGGAGTTCCAAAAAGTTGAAGCTCTTTTGTCAGAGCCGGAGTTCTTTTCTTAAAACCAAGCCGGAGTCCCAAAACCGAAGTTCTTTTCAAAAGGCGGAGTTCTTTTCTGAAATCCGGAGTTCTTAAAACGGGAGTGATCTTTCTTAAAAAATCGGAGCTCTAAAACCGGACTGACTTTTCTTTAACATCCGGACGGCTAAAACCGGAGTGACTTTTCTTTAAAATCATGAGTGCTAAAACCGGAGTGATCTTTCTTTAAAATTCAGGTACTAAAACTGAGTGATCTGTCTTTAAAATCCGGAGTACTAAAAGCGGAGTGATCTTTCTTTAAAATTCGGAGTACTAAAATCGGAGTGATCTTTCTTTAAAATCCGGAGTGCTAAAACCGGAGTGACTTTCCTTTAAAATCCAAGGTGCTGAAACCGGCGTGATCTTTTCTTTAAAATTCAGAATGCTGAAAACGGTGTGATCTTTTCTTTAAAATCTGGAGTGCTGAAAACGGAGTGATCTTTTCTTTAGAATCCGGAGTGCTGAAAACGGAGTGATCTTTTCTTTAGAATCCGGAGTGCTGAAAACGGAGTGATCTTTTCTTTAAAATTTGGAGTGCTGAAAACCGGAGTGACTTTTCTTAAAAGACGGAGCTCTTTTTTCGTAAAAGGCGGAGTTCTTTTAATAATGCGGAGTTCAAAAGCTGGAGTTCTTTATTCGTAAAGGCCGGAGCTACAAATGTCGGAGTTCTTTAAAATCAAGAGTTCTTAAATCTGAAATTCTTTTTCCATTTAAAATCCGAAGCTCCAAAAGACGGAGTTCTTAATCACTCAAGGTCCGAAGCTCTTTTTCTTAAAGTTAGGAGTCTTTTCATGAGATTATCAGAGTACATAAAAGTCGACAATCAATTATAAAAATCCAATTTCATGAATATCATGGTTTCCTTTAAACATGTGATTACGAACGATAAATCACAAGAACAGAACAAGTATCATACATACATAATTTCATAAGGATATATATACTAGCGTAGCAAACATGCAGAATCATGAACTTTAAAAACAAGGGTGAGTATTCTTGCCTGGATTGGATCTATGAACCTTTCATTTGGTTCTGGCTCGAAGTTCTTAACGCTTTCACCTGGGCTTTTGCCTAGCTTCCTCTCCTAAGTCATAGGGAGGGCCATTACTTATAGGCGTGGTAGTAAGTAGGGCAGGTCAGCTTCTTGTACTTCTTTCTTTTCTACGAGGTCGTCAGGGTGGTTAGGAGTAGGTAACCTACCCAGGCATGGTCGTTCTTTACTTTTCGTAAGGGCTTCCTTGCAGGCATGGTTATTCTGATTTTATTTTTCGTAAGGGCTTCCTTACTAGCGTTGCAGGCATGGTCATACTGACTTTATTTTTCGTAGGGGATTTCTTTATTATTTTGGGTCAACTAGCCTTGACCGGACTTAATTATTTTTCATGAAAGCCGGAGTTCTAATTCCATTAAACCAAAGTTCATATAGCCGGAGTTCTTGTGCACTAGAAGCCGGAGCTCCTTATTCATAAAAGCCGGACTCGATTTTCATCAAAGAAGTCCGGGCTTCCCTTCACCATGCAAGGGCCGAACTTGAATTCATCTTAAGGCCAAATTACTTTTCTTATTATATTTTTCGGTCGACGTCTTCAAATCCGGTCAACTCTTCCAATCCGGTCAATATCTTCAAATCCGGTCAACTTCTTCTTATTATTCACTCCGTCCATCACCATTTCATAAACTTCGGATTTCTTCTCCTTGCACCCACAACTCTACTCCCGGCCTCACCAACACACAAAGCCACTCCGGACTTCAAGGCTGCTTCGGCCTCTCTTCACACAATTCACTCCGATCTTCAAATTCATGAGACAATTTCTGATTTCAAAATATGCTCTAAAGTTGGGTTGGATTTTCTTAATATATTTTCCGAATAACCTTCAATTTTTCCCGATCCTTTAATTATTTTAACTCGATGACCGAAACTTTCTATGTTTAAGAATCTGGGTCATCACACTTTCAATGCCGGATCAGCAAGTAAGTTTCTTCTAGCAAATTAGTCTAAGCAAGAGCATGCTACCATTTTGATTGCTTCTGATTTTCCTGATTTAGGTTTAACGGCTCTACCAGCAAACCCTCCAACCACTCTATCTCCATCTCCTGCTGTAAGCGTTCCTTCTTCCTCCTGGTCTGATGTTGTCCAGCAGAAAGGGCCCAGTGCATGTCTAGCTTTAAAGTTCTTTCCTCCTCTGGCTATTGATGGAGATACTGCTATTATCTCTCCTCCGGCTGAAGTTCTTAAGCAAGGGGAGGTTTTATGGGGATTTACTTTAGTTGATTATTTTTGTGATAATCCTTTGTACTTTCAAGTAATGAATATTATTGCCTGTAAAATTTGGATGCGTTTTGGGCTTTTACATGTTGTTGGGAATGGTGTCGGTTTCTTCTTCTTTTGATTTTCAACGCATGCGATGCTGGAAAAATTCCTGAACACAGGACCATGGGCATTTGCTAGGAAATCCCTATTCCTGAAGCAATGGGCTCTAGGTATGCTCCTATCCAAAGAAGAATATAAATCCTTTCCCATCTGGATTAATCTTATACAGGTGCCAGTGGAATTTTGGACACCATTGGGCTTGAGCTGGATTGCCAACGCTATGGGTAAACCAATCCAATTGGATACCACTACATCCCTTATGGACCGTATGTACTTTGCCAAGGTTTGTGTTGAAATTGATGCTAATGCGCCACTTCCCTCCAAAATTAAGTTAAAATCGAGGAGTGACGCTGGTGAGGAGTCTTTCGTAGAAGTGGAGGTTGTGTATCAATGGAGACCTTCTAAGTGTAACAACTGTCAAAAAGTTGGGCATAGCGATGAACAGTGTAAGTCTAAGGTGTTCTATAGGCCTACAAGCAGGATTTTGGAGGCCCCACTTCTAGATTGGGTAATATAGTTCCCCTTTGAGAGCTGGCGAATGTTAGGCAAAGTCACACTAAGGAGTCCACTTCTAAGAAAGGTCATTCTAACTCCTTTGCTATCCTGTAATCCGTCGATACCACTGGACCTTCTGCGCTAGCAGAGGTCTTTGGCTGGGAGGATCCTTTCTCTATTATTGCTAATGCTACCCGCACCTTGGAGATGCCAAAGCATAATCCCAATATATTAAATAGGGGTGATGATACTTTAGTGCTAGTTCACTCATCCTGTATTTGTCGTCTGGATCCTAACTTATCTACATCTGCTCCAAACGAGGCTAGTGAAGGGCGTGGGGCATCAGGGAATCAGGTTGAACATGATATCCTCCCTGAGGATAAGAGTCTTTGCACGGAAAACCAGAGTGCGGGAATACTGATGACGCCTTCCCATTCTGATACATCCTGTGCCCCTTTCCCTTGCTGCAACCGACCTTTTCTTGGTTCTGACACAAGTGAGTTTTCTATCGGGTGTGAGGCCCCTACTACAATAGAGGATGATTAAGAGAATTTTAACGATCCAACACTTGATGCCCTCCAGATGTTGCTGGAGGCAAACACTACTTGAACATATCTAGCATCCTTAACCCTGGAAGGGCAGCAGACTGTGAATGGTCTCCTGAAAAAATGTTTGCTTGTTGAAACTGTAGAGACACCACTCTCTATTGATAGTAAAGAGAAGGAAGAGTTCAAATCTTCTTCTCCTTGAGTAGTGGTGGATCAGGATAGTCTTCAAGGTACCTTATATGATGCCATCAAGATGTTGGTGGTAGCTATGACTATTCAACCATACATTACTTCTTTATCCCCTGATGGGAGACAAACAGTGTATGATTTTCTGGATACCCTTTTAAAAACGGAGACTGAATTCTCGAACTGCTGTTTTAGTCCACTGGATGGATTAGTGGAGGGCCTTTATATAGCTAATGACTCTGGCCCTGCAGTGAGCATTCTTGGAGCTCCTAAATTCTCCAATAGCCCTCTGAGGCCTTCCGACAGGAGGGAGGGTGGTGCACATTCCTCTCACGCTCAAGAGGTGGCTGATCAGGTTACATCTCCTTCTCCTTTTGAGCAGGCAGGCTCATTGAAGCAACCCAAGTCTCAAAAACGTAGAAAATCCACTTCTAAGAATCCTAAGGGTGACCGAGGTATTTGCAAAGGGCCAAGGACTTTACAAGCTGAGATAACATAGAGCCCACCGTCCATGCTAAGGTTTGAGGTTCGTACTAAGGATGATGCCTTTTCTTAGGACTCTGTCTTACGAAGTCTGAATTGGTTGCAGTAGCTCTCTGCTTATGGCAGTGGATGTTGTGAATGCTCGAGGTCGCTGGATTGTATATGTTTGCAGGATCGTTACAGTTGATGAAATGGGCCATGATGTGATTCTAATAGCTGAGGATTTAGGGCTGATAATATTTTTTGGTCAACTAGTTGACCGTCCAAATTACCGATCAACTAGTTGACCAAAAAGATGAACGGCTGAAGCTACAAATATGTCGATCAAAATGTTGACTGGCAAGGACACATATAGGACACGGTGCTAAATGGCCGAGGTGGTTAACTAGTGAATTGCAAATCGACTGAAGTGCTATATGGGTGCCTTGGGTGAAATTTTTTTGGTCAACGGGTTGACTGGCCTGGGTGCAAAAGGCCGGTCAACCAATGATGATGAGGAGCGCATTTACAATAGGTGGAGCGCAGTCCCAGCTATCCAGTTGTATAACAGTAGTTGGGCCGGGATGATTGATGGCAACGGGCTGGTTGGGGTGATGGATAGCTTGTTTTATTTGTGTAATGTTACTTTAATTGTTAACATGTTTCATGATAATCAGGGAATGTTCTAGTGTTTGTGTTCTAATTCCAAATCAGCAAAACACGTGAAGGTAAAATATAGATTTTTTTTATTTAATACAAATTCTTAATTACCCAAAAAAAATTAATGTAGCTGAAGCTTAGTTTCACAGCCTAGATCAATTATATGAATATAACTATAATTAAGAGCCCAAATCCTAGTAATGGCGGTGATACACTAATAAACATCTAACAATAAGCAAGTAAAATAACTTAATGATACTATCGAACAATCCGAAGATAATAAATGAGTTTCCATTGCACCAGCCAAATACCCAAAAAATCAATCAATAAGAATGACCTAGCTTGAGATGCTATATAGTATTCGTTAATAACTCGAAAATCATATTATACGTTGGTTCCAAGATACAATCAAAATTCGTTTAGTTAACTATCGATTTATTGTACCTGCTCAATTATCATATACAGTACAACATAGCCAAATATCATTTTTTTTTTCTATAACCACATCAAACACTCAAAAGATGTATGGCCCATTGGCCACTAGACTAAAACTGTATACATTGTGATTGTATTCCGCAAATGCTAAATACTCTAAATTGTTTTCAACAACATTTCAAAGTATAACGAAAAACTGTAGTTCTACATATGATCCTTCGGAATAAACACACGCCAATTTAGCTCCATATGCTAAGTAATCCTAAGCCTATTAATTTGAAATGGTGTGAATTGAAAGGATGAAGTAAAAACTCAGTGAAATATATAATTGAATATAAACAAAAAATAAATGTGAGGTTTAGAAATAAAAAGGGTTAAAATCGAAATAAAATATTCTACTTAAAACTATAGTATTTTGATTTTAACTTAAAACCGGAATGTTTTGATAAGGATGAAATCCGAAATGAAGTGTAAAAAATGAAATTCATAATGATTATCACAATTGACAATCCAAAGTGTTTTGGCACAAGGGCCGGAGTGGGCTTATGTCTCTTGAAGCCGGAGTGGCTTTGCGCCACTTGAAGGCCGGACAACTTCATAGAAGTGCAAGAGGCCGAAGTGAATAAAATGAAGAAGTTGACCAGATTTGAAGAAGCTAACCGGATTCTGAATATATTGACCGAATTTTGAAGATGTTGATCGAATTCTGAAGGTATTATGTTGACTGAACTTGAAAAAGTTGACCGGATTTTGAAAGTATTATGCTAACCAGATGTGAAGAAGTTGACCAGATTTTGAAGGGTTGATCGGTTTTAGAAACATCGACCGGATTAGAAGCGAGAAAGTATTAACTGGTCTTCGAAACAATGAAAGTTGACCAACCTTCAGAAGGTTGACCGGCTTTAAGTGGAAAAGATGACCGGCTTTGAGAAGGTTGACCGGCTTTAAGTGAAAAAGTTGACCAGACGAAATCTATAATAAATTGATTACCGAATTCAGGGCAAACTAAAGACAAACTTTGGATGGTTAAAATTCAACTAGATCCCAACTAAATAGAGTAAGTGAACTACCCCGTTGACCATCTGAGAAGAAGTACCAAGTGGGTGACTTACCCTACTTACTTCCACCAAATCACTAAATGAAAATACCGAGTTAGTAACTTACCCCCACCTACTCCACCAAACCCCTCATCTTTATATATTGGGTTTCGGTTGAAGAGGCGAGTGTGAGTGTGGGCAAGTAAAAGCAGTAAGGAATGAAGAAGGAAGGAGATCCTTAAGTCGGCCGAAGTGGGCAATCAAGCAAGTGTACACCCCTCTGTTTTTAAGTTCATGATTTGATACTCTATTTTTAACTTCAGAATATTGCAAGTGTCCCTCGGACGATCACTCTTTTTAAATTCGTTTGTAAGTGTACCCCCATTTTTAAATTCATGATTTAATACTTTGTTTTAATTTCAGAATATTATAAGTGTATTGGACGATCATTCTTTTAAGTTCGTGTGCCCATATTTTAAAATTCAAACACTTATATTTTCGTTTCCAAAGTTTCAACTTTAAACAAAACTGCCAGATTTTCCTTCCCATTTAGATTAAATGCATACCGTTTTAATTACTATTTGATAAGTTGTATTCTGGTTCGAATGCATACTTTCTGCCTTCTGCTAAACTCATGTTTAAATTGGAGTAATGAAAATGAAAAAATAAACCGACCTTATAATATAATTTGAAATCGGCTTAAGTAAATATCGAAACCGGCCTTGCACGTTAAATTGAAATCGGCCTTGTATTTATAATTTCGAAACCGGCCTTGTATCGTAATTTTGAAACCGGCATTTGCACTATGATTTCAAAACCGACACTTGTATTATAATTTGAAATCGGCATTTGCTCTTTGATTTTGAAACCGGCCATGATTTGAAACCGGCCTTGTATTGTAATTTGAAACCGGCATTTACTCTTTGATTTTGAAACCGGCCTTAATTTGAAATCGACACTTATATTGTAATTTAAAATCGGCATTTGCTCCTTGATTTTGAAACCGGCCTTGAATTGAAACCGGCCTTGTATAACAAATTTGAAACCGGTATTTGTAATATAATTTTAAAACCGGCTTTGTAAAGTGACGTATAAGTTCTATGATTTGAAACCAGCTTAAAGTATATGATTTTTGAACTAAGTTCTGTGATTTGAAATCGACTTGAAGTATGTGATTTTTGAACTAAATTCTGTAATTTGAAACCGACTTGAAGTATATGATTTTTGAACTGACCTTAAGATATCTGTACACAATCTCTGAAGGATTAATAGTAATGTTTTCAACTGATACTGAAAATAGCTTTCAGTAAAGGATAAGAAGAAAATGTTTCTGTTATTATGGACCAAGGACTGATATGCAGTCAAGTTAGATTCTCCGGCATACCTTAAAACGTTATAATAATAATTGAGGATAACTCTGTCCATAGAGTTATATATGGTCCACCCCTCCTCAGGGCGTTATAATAGGAGGGTAGCTTCTGTTCTGTTCTGGCCGACGCCCCCTTGGATTGGGGAAGGATCTCGTGAGATGGGATCATCTGTTCTGTTTATTGCCGTTAATTATGGGGAGATGTACACAATCTATCCTTGATTATTCGCCCCTCTCCGCTAGTAGGGTCTACTAGTAGTGTCCTTTATAGATGAAGATGAGATTTCTGTAAACTATGGAGGTAAGACCGACTTCTCCTTTATGAAACATGAGTACATTGACTTCTGATTTTCGAAGCATGATCGCTTCTATCTTTACGTCTGTATCGTAATTCTACTATAAACCACTTTCTCATGGCACTTGTATCTTCATGTTCAACTGTATCTATTTTATTGAGTTCTGTTCTGCATATATGTTTTACTGCATACCTGCATGTACATTATTGGGCCTCGCCTCACTATTTTACTGTTTTTCTCCCCTCCAGAGGAGATTGTAGAGTTTGTGCCTAACGAAAAAGATTAGAGTTTAATCTAAAGGATTCCTGAAGATTTAAAGCACTTTTGGACTTATCACGAATGAAGCAGTTTTGATAAAATATATATGCAAATTTGTAATTGGACCATTATGCCTATGTATGCATGAATGAGTTTTTGGATATGAAGATAAATACTTCGGCAGATTTTTAGGTCGACTTTCACTACATATTGTTATAGATATCTTATATGAGTTCTAGATGGCATCTGTGATCCTATATTTACATGTTATGTTATAACTAAATTAATTGTATGCATGTACTGAGTTACGGTACATGCTGTTTATTCTGTCCTTACTGAAGGAATCAATTGAGAAAAAAATTCGTTCCGTCACAATAAATGTGATTCGTCCTTGGTATCTGAGTTGTTATACGGATTAGAGAGCCACTCGATCTTCCATTACTAGTCGAATTGGAGTGAGTTCGGTTTTTGTCTCTATTAACCTGGATCCTACGATAAACAACAAATAAGATGTCAGAGGATTAGCGAGACTCACTCCCCATTTTATCATTCAATACTCAAATTAAAAATCTTTCCAATGAAAACAAAGATGAGAGAATGTAAGAAAATATAAAGATATACGTATATGGAGGATGTGAGAGGAGGATTGAACCCTATAATGCGCTCGACGAGGAGCAGTTTTGAGGTATTTGAAAGGCAAGGCTCCGAAGTGTTGTATTCGGTGAGTGGCTCACTAGGATACGCCCAACAATGGCAACTTAAAAAAAAAAAGAGAAAAAGTTGTGTTAGGGAAAGAGAGTTTGATTTTTTCTCAACTATTGTATCTTGTTTGGGGGATGATTCAATCAGGGATTCCTCCATTTTCCTGTGAAGACGAAGGATATTTGTAATGCTTTGTGGAGAAAGTTTTGGTGCCAAGGCTCATGACAAGTGTCTCATTAGGATTTGTCGGTCTATCCCAACAATGATCGTAGCTACCATATCAGTTGTCGCCTCATAATGGTGATATGACCGTTGTAGGTCATGGCCGATATTAGCCAGGCTGTTCAGGCAAAGATTCGTTGGAATTGCTGTCGACAGGCGAGTGAGTTAGCTGTTCAAGGTTGACTTCAATTATCCTTGTTTGGTGGTTGTCGCGTTGACGTTTTCTATGATGTCAGATTGTTGCTGCTGAGCGAGAGAGTTGACTAGGACAGTAATTGGTTGAGATGTAAAGGCTGTCTATTAGTCTTAACCTGTTATTTCCCTTTAGGCCTACTTACAGTAGATAAACTGGTTTGGTGGTCTTCTAAGCCTTACTTTGCATTAGGCTCCACTAGTAAGTGGGCTGACCGTTGAATCGACCTGTATCGTAATTGTTCCCATTAAAAATATCAAATGTATATGCCGGCGAAACTCAACCAAAGTCTTTATACTGCCTCAACGCAATTATTATGGTGTTTAGGCACATTAAGGGCTTAATCATTTGTGAAAATAATTTAAATTTGTTT
>JAODPA010076712.1:9977-61201 GCA_025585075.1 Nepenthes mirabilis
AACTATGTAATGTATATAATCTATTAATAAAAACAAATATTTTGAAAACTAATTAAAAAAATGTCTCAAAAATTATAAAATAATTATAATACCACAAATTATCAAAACTGATATGCCTCTCCCATAATTGCTCTCCCGCCTCGGCCTTCGCTTCGCCTCCGCATCTTCCGCCGCATCTGCCTCTGACTTCGGCTCTCCTTTTTCCTTTCCAGCTCGCTCTCTTCCTCTCGCTGCTGTCTAAGTTGCACTTCTATCCCCTCTGTTTCTCTTTCTCTAACCCCTCCCAAAATTCTAAGCTCGGATCGTAGATGATAACAGAGTCCACGTTTCTGCTGTTCCGAGTACGAGCGTAATCGAGAACCAATAGGCAGCAATCGACGACTCAATCGTCGGAGCGGTCATCAGCAGGTATGTAAATGTATGGTTTTTCATGAATCCTGACATGGGAAGACATTCTAGTCGATCAATAGCCGTCGACTTTAAGTAAACCTAGGGCAATTTGGTTGGTTATTGATGTCGTCTAAACCGCGAATTGTTGCGTAACTGCTGCACGAACTGCGATTTACTAGGAAGGATACGGTGGTTATGCCGCCTTTGGGGACTCTACTCCCCTGAAGGAGGGGTTGATTCAACTACAACTAGCCACAGCCGTCCCATATTGATCCAACAATTATGTTGTTTTCTTTTTAAAAAAGGTAAGGCTGCTAGGTTCCCCCACCCCCCAAAAAACAAGATATCTTCCATTCTATAGTGATCGGACTGCGGTTGATATAGGTTGTATCAACAGGGGTAGAGCCTCTAAACTCGGTTATGCCTTGGGGACCTGATTTAGGGGGTGTTTATTACTGAACTACTTTTAGAGAAATATTGAAATTATAGCTTGTCTCAGAAGTTTTTTTTTTTTTGGAGTCTTTATTAAAATACTTTGTTAAAACTTGTTGAGAAAACCCTACCTCAAATAGTTTTGAGGACGATTTTGGGGAAAAAAAAATTTCTTGTTTTTTAAAATCTATATCAGAAGTTACAAAACAGGCTACTTATTGATTGGTAAGATGGCTATGTGGAAAGTTCCTTCCTATATGGGTATGAGTTCCAAATTTCAGATAAAATTATCCGGGGCGTGTAAGCTTTCAGAGGTTATTGTTAAATCTATTTCAACAACCAAATAGACTGCCGTGAGTGAATATGGTATGCATAATAGTGGTTGAATTACTAGGGCAAAACTTTCAGCCTATAATTTGTTGGAGGACTTGTTTATTCTGGAACAGTGCCCTTTCATAATCTGATAGGAAGTTTCCTAGTTGATAGCTGATTATTCTTGATTTTATACATTTGTTTTTGTTAAATAGATGGATGCTCTTTTCTTTTGTTTGATTTGTGTCCTTCTTTTGGAAGGGTTGACACACACTTGTTGTCTATCACTGATTTTCCTTTGTTGAGAAAAAAATATTTATCTTTGGAAAAAAACCTCTCTAAAGTGTAGGGTTTGTCTATGTATGTACTTTTCTGGGCCTTACGATCTAGGATCTTGTGTACTAGTCACCCTTTATGTACAAAATGAAAACAAAATAGTGATTCTACAAGCAGATTGAGTATGAAGGGAAATGCCTGTCATATGAATTAAATACGAAAAAGAATTGCAAAATGAGACTACTGAATGTAGCAAGAGCGATGACATAGTATTAACAGAAGGTAAAAGCAATTTAGGAAGCAACCTTTCTAGAAAGAATAATGTGGAGAATTTTATCAAGTATCACAATGTGCTGCTGTGTACATCATGCAACGGACGATTGTTAGTGCAAAGAAAGCTTCTTGTCATGAGATACAAATAAATGAAAACCCGTCGAAAATACATAGAACTTGAGAAGCAGATGAATGAAAAAGGGAGTCCAAGTATGAATTTATTCATAGGGAGATACCGATGGTGAAACACTTCGTTGAGGGAAAACTGACAAAGGAATTGCTAAAAAATTGGGTGATAGCAATGACATTGGTAGTATTTAGAGAGCATTAAGAGTGGTGCTCTTCTAGTCCAATCATCTATGAATAAGATTGGTTTTGGCAGAGAAGACAAAAATTTGGAGTGTTAAGGAAGTGAAAATTTAATTGACGTCGTCAAGATAGGGAGCTTTTGAGAAAGAGGGTAGTAAAGGTAGCTACTTCTGCTAGATTTTGGGTAGCTTGTGATGGATCCTCACCGATATGGTTGTTCCTTCAAAAATCACACAATTTCTTCATGTCAAATTACTTTTGAATATGGGAGATGGAGTTTTTTGAACTATGTTTCTGTGCTATCAACTCACCATGTGATAGGAAAAAATTGTGGAGTGGTTTCAAGATTATATGCCATAGTGACCAACTGTCTAGTTACCACTTCACGATTAAAAAAGATAATAAAATTTGGTGCCCAAACAATTTGTTCATGCTCCATTTATTTCTAAAGATGGGAGATGGAGTTTTTACTCTACTTCTTCCCATGGGATAGGAAAGATTATGCTGTGGCATTGTGTCTTATAGATTTTAGGCAAGAATATGACTAGCCAGTGGTGAGTCCTAATGATTTCAAACAATTGCGAATCAGGAGGAGAAACTCAAAGGGGCCAATGGTGACTTTGGTTAAAACAACTGAATACAAGTGAGTGCTTAGAGATACTGGGCTACTGGACTTAAATTTCAGAGGGGAATTTTTTCACTTGGTCCAACAACCATGAGGCGAATTAGATAATTCAGTGTAAGCTCAATAAGGTGATGTACAATGGTTAGCAATTGATGGATTATAATGCTTTTGAAGTTGACTTTCTCAACTGTGGAGTTCCTCACACAATCCATCAGTTGTGCAGATTTTTGTGACAATATTGGGATAGAAAGCCTTTTAAATTTTTTTAATGTGGAGTAGTGATATAAAATGGTGGAGCTTGTGCATTGAAGGCTTTGGGCATTTTCTATATATAAAGTGATAAAAAAACTGGCTGCATGAAGACACACGTGACACCAAAGTTCTCCATGGATATGCTTCGGGATTTGTGTTCTTCATTAAGGATTGGACTCATGTAGAAGTTGGAAAATTGTCTTGTATAAAAAACAAAAAGAGTGTAGGAGGCCTGAAAGGCACTAAAATAAGCTCAACCACTGCGGTAATTGAACATGTTCCCTCCTATCATATCTGTCATTGTGTCAAGTAATTGTAATAGGAAGATAATTGAGCTTGAAGGAGGAAAAAGTGTTACATTTTTTCTCTTTTATGTTGCTGATAAGTGGCCATTTTAGTTGATGGAGACTTTGCCTTTATTCAGTGGTCTGGTGCCTTTTTTAATCAATCGACATCTTTCATGTCCCTTGTTTAGTTGATGGAGATTTTGCCTTGTTAAGTGGTCTTCTGCCTTGTTTTTAATGTATCATCATCTCATATGTCACTAGTTGGTGTATCACCTGAATTAGAGGATGATTTGCTGAGTTTGTTGGTTATGAGGACAGATAGTTGGATATGAGGTACTAAGAAAGGTTATGATAAAAATATTTGTCAGTTTTCCTGGATTAAATCATTGCTAGATTGAGGAATCGGTGCTTGACAATGATATCTTATGCTGTCAGAATCCAGATTATTAAGAGATATTTCAAGTGTCCATGTTTACTCTAGTAATATTTTGCTGCTAGATTGCTGCCCTAATCTCTTTTGAAGACGTTAAGGCCTTGTGTTCAAGTGCCTTTGTATTGGATATCTAATGAGAGGCAAGATAAATTAATGTGTTGGAATGATATTTGTAAACCTTTTAATGAGGGCAATTGGCATATTTGTGTACTATCGCCTGGAATACAGCTTCTCCGACGAAGCATTTATGGCATCTTGTTAATGGAGCTAAGTTCTTATGGGGCAGAGATCAATTATGTTTACTAGGGAGGATTGATATGCTGAATTATAGAACTAACATGGACATTAACTGATTAAGCTTAGAGATCAATTAAGAACACTGTTTGGTAGAATTGGTAGATGGAAAATGAACAGAATAGCCTTTTTACAATTAAATCTTCTTATGATCTGTTACAAGTTAGGGCACAAAAGTGTAGTGGATAAGTTTGAAATGGGGAAGACTTCGTATCCTGAGTGTAGCTTTAATGCTTGTCTATTGGGCATAATGGTCTCCAGTTGAAGACAGATTACAGAAAATCGATGTTTCTGTGGACTCGAGAGGTGTATCTTATAGTAACAGCTTTGAAACTCAAGAACATCTGTTTTCCTAATGCTGTTTTTCAAGACAGAGTAAAAAAAAAAAAAAATCCAGGAACCTGGGATATAGCTATAAGTTGGATGCCCTGGAAATGGAGGGACAAACCATCGAAAGCATTTAAACAGGTTCTTTCTATCAGTATGCCAGATAATGACTGCTAGGAATGGCATAATTCCCATTCCAAAATGAAGACAGTTGAAGAATGCATTTTGTAATTAAATAGCATGCTAATGATACATCCATTTGCTGCTAGGGAAAAATACACAAACTAATCTAGGAATTGGCTTTATTGCCTCCTATGTTTTGATGGTTTCACTCATATGTACCTCCCTAGTTATGCCTGGGGGCATTTACACACCGGTTTTGATTTGATATACTTGATATGCAACAGAAAGAAAATTTATTATTATCATTTTGAGATAATTGTTCCTTGATGAATCTCTCAATTTTTGTTGCTATGATGAATGTTAATGCATTTGAGATAATTATTTTAAATCTAATTTAAAATAAATAAATGTTCAAAATTAGCTTCATTTCACCTGAAAAATAGAAAGACATTATGGAATGGAGTACATGGGTAACAGGCTCCTTAATGCATTACAACAATAATTCCACTAGGTGGGGAGGTTCCTTATGCATCGTTTTTGTAAATTTTCTTGTTACATGATGTAAAATACAGACTGGTTTAGAGGTAAATTGCCAAACATTTGCTCAGTAGTTTGTGAACCAAAAAAGACAAACCCGGATTACCTTATTAAGGGTGATAACTATATCTAAGTCATCATTCATTGATCCTCAGTGATATGCTATTTTTCAGATGTTTAGGACTCTGTTATATGTTGTTGATAACTGTAGACAATTATAGAATTGTGATGATTGAAAGCTTTTTGTACCAGCTACTTCTAAGCTATTTGATTCTCTCTATCTTTCCCAGATTAGTGGTGGTATCTACACTAGTGGAGTAGAGAATTGTCTTGAAGGATGTTTGGCTCGAGCAACCGTAAGTGTTTGTTTTACTTCACCTTTACTTCTTCCTACAAGTTCTATGTTTGTGTGTTTTGCCTTTTTGTTTCTGAATGTGCAGTTTGTTGGATGCTTTCTTTTTTCTTTTTGCTGTCTTTTTCTTTTACTGTTAGAATTTCAATTCCTCTCCTTTTAGAATCTCATATTGACTATGAACAAGATGGGCTAAATAATGTGAGTTATATTTGAGTTTGCCTTTTCTAAGGTTTATGGATAAGACATGCTGAATAATGTGTTATATTTGAGTTTGCCTTTTCTAAGGTTTGCCTACTTACTGTTTCTATGGTCCTGAGCTTTTAATTTTCTATTACCCTGAGCTTAGAATTTCCAAAAGATATATCTTATTTGTGGATGATAATCGGATCCATCCTAATTTATTTGTCAAGTTAAGATGTAGGAAAAATAAAAAGGGAATAAAATGATTACCCGTGCTTCATATTTAAAGGCTGAAAGATCTGTACCTTTTCTGTAGTAGATTTTACAACATTCGTTGCCCTCATAATGAACAAGTAAGGCTGGTCCACTAAGCGAGGCTTTTCACATTTGTATTTTTATAAGTCCTCCGCACATTTCATGCCCTTTGAAGAGTTATATGTACGACCTTATCCCTCCAATGCTTGGAGGCCTGTTTAAAATCATGACATCCACTTTAAAATGGAGTATCCTTACAATAAACATATATATATATTTTTTAATGCTATTGCTGGTGTAATGAAAATTTAGTGTCAGTTTTCTCCTCTCTTCAGTGAGTTGATATCTAAGGGTAAAACTATTGGCCTATGAATCTCCTCTTGACACAACAATGAGAGAGCCTTGGAAAATCTTCTGCTCATATAATATAATGTTTTGGATTTTGTTCACTAATCCGATTGCATTGCGGTGTTTTTCGTGTGTTCTTTGTGATGTAGGCATGGAAAGGGAAGAGGAGGAGAGAAAAGAAATGGGCAGAAAGGAGGGAGGAACAGACAAATTGGAGATTATATCACATGATATAATCATTAATTCAGTAATCAAAGCCTTCTAAAATTTGAGATACACTGATCTGAATAATGAACTGTGACTTGATTGAAAACTAGAAAAATTAGAAGATAACATTGTACCTAAAGATAGTAAACTACTTGAAAATATTGAAAAAATGGAAACTTCATCAGTTCCGAAGACAACCACAATACAATAGGATAAATAGTTGCTTCATCTTCAATCTTGTCTCAATCTGCATCACTAAAATCATAAATGAAATGCTTTTTGATATAATTTGTTAACTGCCATTCTTGATCCCATAAGTTCCATTTCACTATATGTTACTTATAATTAACTTGTATTATAAAATTATATCTAATCTTGAATATTTACCTCATTCAGATTCTGAAATCTGAAATCTTTTCTTGAACCATTTGTTATAAGGTGTGGCCATCATTATTTTCTCAACAAATTTGCAAGTTTAAGCTTATTTTTATTTTTATTTTTGAGTCCTTTCTTTGATCTTTCCTCGGGATACTTGCCAAGATGGCATAAGCCTAACTCAAAAACATACTGCTTTTTTGCAACAAATTCTTTTGGGCTTCTTGTTCAAATGCTCTTGGGTCTTGATCTCCTACTCCTTTCTCGAGCATCGAGAGGACCAAAGTGTGTCATAGGTGGGAACATGGAAATACAATAAAGTCTGTCCAAGTCCTTGATTGTTTTGTATAGTTCTCCCTGTGATGGGGGATGAGCTCTAGTGTACGGCTTGAGGGCATCCTACAGTTTCCATGAGGTCTGGTTCCAAATGGACACTATCCAACTAGGACTGAAGAGCTTGATAGTACATATGTTTTTCAGGGCAGGGTTTAGATCCTCGGTTGGACTCGGGACAAGATACTATATGTTAGGCTTGAAGGGATAGCCTTCCTAGGCAAGAGGCATGCTGGGAGCCTTGAGTTGAGTGGACAGTTGATGCTATTTGGAATATTTTGGAATCATACTACATGAGATAGGGCCATGGTTATCGAGGATGCTACTTCTTGAGACATAAGGGTTTTTATACATACTATCATGCTTGGATGATTATAATATGGTACGAAGTGGGTTGCCTTCATGAGTGTTAAATCACTAATAGACATTAGGCTTGGTAGCTTGAGTGTGGGGAACAATGTTATGGGCACAAGCGGCATACACTGGAGGACTTGTGTGCCCCTAGTGATGGATAGGAACAAGAGTGCTCCATGTTATGAGGTGCTATATAATGACCCTATGTGTACAAGCGCCGAATGTAAGTGTGAGAAGATGAGAATGGATGGCGTTCACTTGGAGAAGTCTTGGCACCACATGGTTGATTTTCGCTGCATTAAAGTATGATCGTGACTCGTGACACAATGCAAGGGTAAGGCTATATATACATGATGCTCTTAGAGCTGACAGTGTGGGAGCCTTGTATACTTAGCTGCCCTTTTGTAAAGGTCTATTTGATATTATCTTCTTTAGGTGTTTGTATGGCCAGCATAAGGATTAATAACAACTGAATGGACAAAAGAGTGGGTGGTATTTATCTTAATTAGCTTTTTGGTAAAATAAGTGGAAGGTTAGTCAAATGACAACCTTGCTCCTATATTGGCTGTTTAAATCAAAATGGACGGTTGGAACTAACATTAAATAATTAGGAAAGGCCAAATAGTTGTTGGAATACTCCATATAATTAGAGTGCAAAATGCTAAAGTTTATTAAAATGCCAAATTTGTTGGACTACAAGGCATCCCATTAATGAAATACTAAGGGGATAAGGGGGATTATGATGTACTAGCCACATAATGTGATTCATTCCGCTTCATATACCCCTTCTTGTGCAGATACTTTCCTCTAGGAAGGAGGCTCCCTATCAGTGCTTTTGGGATGAAGAAAATGCATACTAGTATTGGGGTCACACTTACATATGAAGCTGATGCTGATACTTCGACATTAGTTATCAGTCATGAAATTAATTGAAAAAGCCATGTCCTATGGCTTTAGTTAGAGTAATTCTATAAAGATCATGACCACAGACAAGGTTACCAGGAAATCTCTTTGGTTTTATAATATAGATAAATCAACTAGAAATGTTATATATTCATTATTGATGTTGACTAATAAACTGATAAAATAATAACACCAATAATAATTTTCGTACTGATGAAGAAAATCATATTGTTTGAAAATTTACTCGAAAGAAAATGAATTGCTTGGTTTTTATTTTGTAAATCTAGAGAATGCCTAAGATACTGTTGATATGTGAGAAGGTATCATTATTACGTAAGTTTATTGTGTGTTTGTTAAAAAGGGTGGCATGGAGTGGTAATATTGGTACTAGAGGATATCAATTGTGTGATGACAGTGTTAGGAGTTTAGAGGCTGTTTGATCCTTGGCAACAAAAAAAATCAGCATTTGGAAAAGTGGTTTTGAGCGAGGATTGTACAACTTTCTAAAGACATACTTAAAGAGATTGCAACAGAATGGGGATTATGAAAATGAAAAGAGTTGGAATTAATTTTTTGGAGGGTTTCTTTTGGTTTAAAGTTTTGATTGTTGCTATGGTTATTTTTTTTGTGAAGGTTTTTGTTGTATGGGGGATTTGGGAGTTGGTTGTGTTGTTCTTGTGGTCAGGTTCTCACTTTTGTAGGTAGTGACACCCATCAGGCCAATGTTTATTTGTTTTAATATATGCGCTCACACCAATCTAAGAAATGTGATTAACTCTTTTTTTTTGGGTAAATTAGTTTTTGATTTTTTTTCTCTAGAACTAATAAAAACTATGTTGATAATTGCTTGCTAATCGAGGTATTTCAATATATGTTTCTATGTTTACAGATTCTCCTTATATTGATTTTACCTTTTTTTTTCTCTTTTGTTCTTTCACTTTTAATTATTTGAAAATGTGCAGCATCCTCGGGTTTTGGTCAGAAGCCTGTGTTTGCAGGTTTTGGATCTGCAACTCAAACAAATCCTTTTGGAAGTACATTTCAACAATCACAACCAGCATTTGGAAGCAATGTATTTGGTTCCTCTGCACCCTTTGGAGCATCAAGTCAACCTTCATTTGGGGCCACTAGCACCCCGGCTTTTGGTTCTTCTAGCACCCCTTCTTTTGGTTCTACAATTACACCAGGATTTGGGGCGACAAGCACCCCTATGTTTGGTTCTACTACATTTGGAAGTACAGGAAGTGCATTTGGTGGATCAAATACCAGTATTTTCGGAACCGGGGCATCGTTTGGTGCGTCCACCACCCCTGTTTTTGGATCGTCTAGCTCCCCTGCATTTGGTGCTTCCAGTGCTCCGAGTTTCAGTGCTACCAGCAGTCCATCATTTGCAGCTTCTAGCACTCCATTGTTTGGTTCATCAAGCACTCCTTCATTTGGCACTTTTACTACCTCATCATTTAGTTTTGGGTCCAGTCTGGTATTTGGTCAATCTTCTTCTGCATTTGGCAGCAGCCCTTTTGGATCAACTGCTGCTCCTTTTGGTGGACAGAGTTCTTCATTTGGTAAGTTTAAAGTGAAGAGGATACTAAGGATATTGTTTGGTTTATGTACAAATATTTGTAAAATTATTTAACTCTTTCGAACATTGCCCTATATGATGTGGTACAGGATCCCAGGCTTGTCCAACATTTGGAACCAGTGGCTTTGGACAGTCAACTTTTCGGGGTGAACGTGGGGGCAGTGGAATTGCTCCATATATGCCTACAACCAATCCAGAGAGTGGTAGTGGTACACAGCCCATAGGAAAAATGGAGTCCATATCCGCAATGCCTGCCTACAAAGATAAAAGCCATGAAGTACTGAGATGGGAGGATTACCAGCTAGGTGATAAAGGTTAGTTTCACTACATTTTTTTTCCCTTGCATTCTGGATTGAAAAATCCCTAAGTTGTTTCAGTTTAGCCAAATCACAGCGCTTCTTCCTTATTTTGTCCAAAACCTGTTTATGGAGATCTTTGTTCTCATATTTCAAGCAAGATACATATGATACTTTGATTTTTGGGATAGAATAATATGGAAAGAAAGCTATTCTTTGGGAATGGAATCAGGTGCTCAGAGTGTAGGAAATAACTATTTCCCTGTTAGGTTTGCATGATAGAATAAATATGCCTACTCTATTCTGATTGTTGGCACGTAGGAATACGCTTGGGATTAGCAACCAATAAATGCATAATTATTATTTTTTTCTTATTAACAAGAAGATGATTTTGGCAGTTTTCATTTATTTAGCCTTGAAGATGAAGTATATTTCATACCGTGATTTTTTTGAAGTTACACTGACAATTTGTTTTTATAGAAATTCCAAAATGGCTCTAGCATACTGCCTCCTATTAAAAACCCAAAAAGCTGTTGACATATCGAACAAAAAATATAAAAATGGAGAAAATTCAAATTGCTCGAGTATGAAATTGAACTTGTTAGTTTCTTGATATCGTTTAATGAATTTTGGCGATGCCCATGAATATGAAGGGTTGCCTAGGGCATGAGATTTGAACATCGTTCTATGTATGATCCATTGTGAATAGCTTTACCCCTGGATTGCTTGGAATTTTTCTATGTCGTATGACTCATGACCTTTAGGACAGAATAAAGCAATTTGCTGTTATACTAAGATATAAATGTAAATACAAAAAGAAATTTATGTCCATGACTATAGAAAATTTTGAAAATAGACACCTTAATATATTTCAGAAGATGTTCAATGATTTTTCCTTCATCAAAATCTTCGGCGCACAAGTGGTGACACTTTAGTGAATCCACAATTTGTATTACATCTGATGAAGTGATTAACTTTTCTTGCATTACATAGAATCAATCAAATAATCTTAGAAATTGCTCAAAAATTCAAAGAAATCAAAGTTTACATTGGAAAATACAACATGATAAAATACTTAAAAACTAATTCAAAGTTCTCCATTTCAACTTAAGAATACATATGATTATCTATTTAAAAGTAATGTTATTAACAAAACACCTCTTTCTGAAAACACCATATTGTATGATGGTTGTAAACTAAATCAAGGAAAACCCACTAGCACAGAGCACTTAGTAATCCCAAGCATATATTGGAGGGTGTATAAACCAAATGAATGAGATCTACTGAATTTCTATGTTGTTAAAGGCGTGCTAGTGCTCTAGGCATACCTAGGCTCGAAGCTCAAAGCCTGGCCCCTCAACATGCGATGGCGAGGCTCATTCCAATAGGTGAGTGCCTTGAACCCCACAGATTTTTTTTAAAATAAGTTGAATTATTCCCTTTAAAATTAACCATTATTTTTAGTTGTTGCTTTTAATATTAATTTAGTGTTTCTGAAATTTGGATTGATGAATATCGTAAGTGTCTGATTAGAAGAATTGATGAGGATAATGAATTTGTTTTTGAGGATGATTCTTTGGTAAAAAGGTACTGTAACTTAAATTATCGGAGTAAATAATGATACGCACACTAGATTGAGAAATAGTATGAATATTGAACAATATGTGTATTTAGGAAAACACTACTGGAGTTTGTAAATTATAAAGATTTAAACTCAAAGAGACATATAAAGATGAAGTTGTGATTTCTAACTTATAAGCTAAGGGATGAAAATTAGATGAACTTTGTTTGATGATGAGAAATATTACTATTTTCTATGAATATATTGAGAATAATATTTCATGTCTTTTAATTATTTTATTGTTCTTGATGGTGAGTTGTGTTTATTTTGATATTTTTTATGTTGTTAATTAAATTTATNAATAGATTTCTGCACAATCAAGACAATGGAAGCATATTTTTATGATTATATGATGTAAAATTTTTGCTTTGATGGTTTAACAAAACAATTTATCTGGAGTACATTTTCATTTTGAAACTATTAGTATTGGAATGTGTTGCGATGCATTTGGATTACAATGTACTAGGCTGCCTAAAGGGTTATGGGTTGGCATTTTGTAACGTGATTGATAAATAGATGGGTGTGAGTGATGGGTGATAGTTAAAACCTGAATACTCAAAACTGAGGAATTGTCATTTCTAATACAATGTTCCAGAATTGGGTTTTGGGAGGGTGAGGGGGGGACACATTTTATGAAGCTGTTTGGTTGCATGCACTATGCTATATCATCAATGAACTATGGTATAGGATGTATTATTATATATATAAGATCTTTGATGCCTTGTTTTGTTAATTCCCAAGGTGAATTATGAAATGAAGAGCCAAATATCATATATAACATAACTGTCCATTTCCCTTTCTGTCAGTTTGATACTAAAAAGTTTTATCTTTTTTCCCACGGTTAGAGGAATTAAGTGCAGGCATTTCTTCATATTGTTAGCATTTTCTTCCAGGTAAATATGTCGGCTCCAAATCAAAATTTCTATAGAATCTTTGAAAAAGGCTCTCTTTCATTATTATGAAATGGAGATCGGAAAATAACATATGACGTAATTATCCATTTCTCCCCCTGTCGGTGTGAGAGTTTTTTCCCCCCTTTTTTGGTAATGCCTAATGGCTCTATGATTTGGCAAACACTTTTGTTCTGCTAGTCTGAAAGTGTAAGTTAGTTTCTCTTATTTATTACTTGCTTCTATGTCAGCCTCTTGTGGCTGAATTTCAGAATTCCTTGGAAAGAGCAGTAACCATTGGTATTTTTGGCAGCTTTCGGGCAATCTTCTGGTAGCCCATTTGGATCTCCATCGGTTTTTGGGCAAAGCAATAGTGCAAGCAGTAACCCTTTTGCTCCAAAACCTTTTGGTAGTACAACTCCCTTTGGTTCACAGATAGGAAGTTCCATGTTTGGTAGCACTTCAACTGGTGTTTTTGGCGCAGCACAATCTTCTTCACCCTTGTCGTCAACTCCTGTATTTGGCGCTTCATCATCTCCAGGTTTTGGAAATACAACACCTGCTTTTGGAGCTTCATCAGTTCCTGCTTTTGGAAGTTCATCATCATCATTTGGTGGTGAGTTTTTGTGGTGCCTCTACCGTTTTCTTTTTATCATCAACTTCTTGGTTTGGTCATCCACCTCCCCTCCCCATCTCATTCCTGCAAAGAAAACGAGAAAAGAAATTGGAAATGGTGAGGAGCAATCTTATATTTATGGGGTTAGCCATTCAGCATTCCACGTGTAAGGAGCTTTTAACACCTTTTTGAAGTGATTCTGTTCAATCAGTTAAGCAATATATTGGCTGTCTAGTTTTCCCTTCTTCCTTGTGGTTTTATTGAGAAACTGGTGAACTATCTGGCATGATTTGCTTGTTTTTCCCTTGTACAGAGTTCTTGAAACTCTGGGTGGGTTTTTCATTGATAATATCTACGGCTATCCTGATGAGATTACAAAAGAAGACAGCTGCAGTTTAATGAAGTAGTTGCAGTTGTAATCCTTAGACTTGAAGATGCTGTGAAGCTAGCGTTAGACAATTGAAGGGTTCTAATAAAGTCTGTAGGATTGAATGGGGGCATGAAAAATTGGATATGCAAGTTTCAATATGGGTGCTGGGATGAAATGATTGAACGATGTCAATGTGCTAGTTTCTTTCTTTTTGTTTTTTTTTTTTGTTGATTGGTGTAAGCATGCAACATTATGTGGCACTCCATGTTTATTGACGTCGTTGGTCTCTATTCTCAATGAATCATGATGTTGAATTAAAGAGTTAATAGCAGGTGAAAGGCTTGCCAAATCTATATTGTAGATGAATCCCTGCTGAAGTTCTGTTGGGGGTTCTCTGTGATGTTTTTTCCATGTGGGAAGGTAGCAAATGGCAGACATGGAAATGTGTATTTTTTGTGTGGGGATGATTCTTTAAAGCAGAAAGAAAGGGAACCTATGGACATAAATTTCCCATTTCATTTGTTTGGTTCTTATTCCTGAAAATGAAAGGTGTGTCATGAAATAAGCAGTAACAGCAATAGAGAAGCATATTAACTGCAGCACCTGTCATATCCAGCAGCAGTGGTGGAGAAGTCCAATGAAACAACACAAAAAGTCAACTGATCATAACAAATCAGCCAAGGAACTAACAAGAACTGAAATAACAACCTAAATCAGGAAAAAAGAGATTTGTAGTCTTTAATATGTAGTTCAATCTCTTGCAAAGATGTATTGTAACTGAAGGGCTCAAACTTATAATTAGGATGAATATAAACCAGCAAAGATCATCTGAATTGAAATGACATTCATGCGTGAGTTTTGATCTTCTGTGTCAAGCTCTTCCCACTTTTCCCATTGTATTTTCGGATTTTTTTTGTCGCTTGCTCTCCTGATTTTCTTTTCATTTACTCTGCTTTGATTTAGTTTGTGATTGTAGAAGGAATGGCCTTTTACAAACTACATCACAATAGGGCTTGAACTTGTAAAATAAAATGACACTTTGATACGTCCAATCAAGCCATTTCTCTTTGAACCACTTTTCCTATGTTTTTTTTTTTCCCTTGGTGGTTGAAACTTCTATTCTTTAGGATAGGCTATCTTCCTTGATCTCATTTGGATTTGTTACAGTCTTGATATTTCAGTCTCAAGAGAATTCTTTTGGAGAATATTGGAGAAGAGATGAGTTCATGTTATTATGCAACTTAGTAAAGACATGCATGATGGAGTAGTGATGTGTGAGTGTATCGAATGAGTGTATAGCGAGAGTGAGGTTTCAGCAAATATGTTTGGCCTAAATCTAGGGTCAACTTTAAGCTCTTATATATTTACCTAACTTTTGGATGATCTAGGCACATTCAAGATAATATTTTTCCATGGTTTTGAAAATGAGACAAGAGAGTGAGTTGGAAGTTTCAAGTGAAATTTTGGAGGTCAAAGGTTTAAAATCAATACATGCATGGGTTAAAATGCCGGAATATGTATCGGTATCAATATCAATCGTTGCCATATCGGCATTGACTGTATTGGGTCATATGTATTGGTAAGGTTATAGGATGCAAATTTTTTATCTCTGTTATCATAACAAAACTAAGTTATTTATTAAAATTTGGCAATATTTTATTATATATGCAACCTATTTAAAGAGCTTAGTTAATTTCATCTTCTTGCTTAATTAAAAATATAACAAAAGGGCCACAAAATGTGGATTTGGGTCTTTAAGAAGCAAAATATTGGCTAATACCCTGATACATATTCGTCATATTTGTTGATATATTACAATATATTACCATGCTACCTATTAATTTTTTTAGAAAAGAAAGAAGGTTTCTCAAAAATAGCAATTTGTGCAATGGCATATTGTATTTTTTTTTCTTGATATCATGACATTTGAATATATTAAATATTGACAAATATCTTGAATAGACTGATATTTTGATCCATGCATACATTGCATGCAGATTCAACAGCAATAATGATATAGACTGTAGATGGTGATAGGGCATGAAAGCCACCACTAAAGAATTATTTCAATATATTTGGTCAATGGTAAAAATATAGGTCAATTGATGAATATTTTTCACAAGATTGAAGTGGGGTGGATGAAGTGGAGGGATGCATCATGTATCTTGATTATTGTGTGATTAGCAGGGATGAAAATACCAACCGATACATCTTGGTATTGGGCTTCCAATACTGATATTTTTTGATATCGGGAAAAAATCACAATTTGTTTCCTTATTAGCGATATATTACATAATACTGGCCGGTATTTACGTGTTAATGTATGATTATTAGAAATTCATTTTCTTCCAATATATCCAACACAGATACATATTGCCTTGGTAGCCCAATAACGATATGGTTGTGACTGATAGTGATATCTAATATGTGTTGTTTGGGTATGCTTAATGCCGATATGATTGCGATTGATACCGATACCAATATTTTCATCCATGGTTATTAGAGGACACCACTCAAGCTCTAAAGCTTGATATACTTTGTGGAGCAGAGTGCTGGATGGTTAAGTATGAGAATGTTCATAATATAGTTGCGGAGATAAAGATATTGAGATGAGAATGTAGTCAAAGATGGAGAGAGGATTTGTATTGATGTTATACAGAACAAAATCCCATGGAACCAATAGAATAAATTGTGAGAGACACATTTGAGGTTGTTTGGCTATGTAAAGCGAAAACTACTCAATACACTTGTAAGGTGTTTCGGATGTTTTTAGAGCCTCATTGTAGAAGAGGTGGAATAAGACTGAATTATCAAGCGTGTTCTTGCACCTTTGGACCGAGCAGGCAAAATGGCCTGCAAAAAAGTGTAATGGTGGTTAAACTCCTTGTATCCTACCGTACTTAGTGAGAAAATGTTTAGCTTGGTTTGATCTTTTGAGTTGTGCCCCTTGGCATTCATATTAATGATTTACTATTTGGCAATGGTTGGAAAGTGTCAAGCTATTGTCTGGATATGGTATAATATGCAAGGAACCTTGCGTCACTTTGGGTGCATTGGCCAGTGGTGATGTATCTAGGATATTTTGGTTCTTCTAATAGAAGCTAGGTTGAGAGAGTTGGGAATGGGCTTTCAACTTGGAACTCGTAACACAGGGACACTTACTGAGAGGAGTATATAGATAATAGATTGCTAGTTGGACAAGAGTCATAATGTAGAATTGAGTAAGAAGAAAATTAGAGGGCTATGAAAGTTATGAAACTTTGGTTCATATGGAAGTAAAAATATAAAAATGGGATAGATATCATTGATGATAAAGAGCAAGAGAAAGTTGTTTGGTTATAGATAATAGATTGCTAGTTAGACACGAGTCATAATGTAGAATTGAGTAAGAAGAAAATTAGAGGGCTATGAAAGATATGAAACTTTGGTTCATATGGAAGTAAAAATATAAAAATAGGATAGATATCATTGATGATAAAGAGCAAGAGAAAGTTGTTTGGTTATGCTCCTTCGTGGGAAAAAAATGACTGCAAGCTAATACTATAAAGGTGTGAATAAGATGATGAAATGGATAGCTGAGGGCAAGAAATTTTGTTGATATATGGAAGATATATAAAAGATCATCTGAGTTTTAGAGTTCCATGTCTTTCAATGTTTACTAGTAGTCTAGTAAGCAATTGTTAAAGATTAGAAACCTACATTAAATAAAATTTTTGAATAGATATGAAGTTAGTTTATTTTATTAACTGGCAAAATTTATTTTGGCTCTAGATATATGCATTCAAGGGGAAGTCAAGTGATAAAAGTGAAAGAGAACAAGGCAGTGGAGGGTTACAAAAATATGGGAAAAGGATTGATTAATTCTTTTCCCTCTGTTGTTCCTCCATCGCTGTCCTGCTCCCCTTATCTGTGCTCTATTTCAGTTTCATTTTCTAATGCCATTTATTTCTATTGATCTTTGTTTTGGCTATATGAAATGGCTCTCAGTTTAGTTCACTTCAATTGGAGGCAAAAAGTTTAAATATGAGGCTTGTTACTAATGTCTCTAGTTTGTTCAACTGAAGACAGGTTGAGATATAGGAGACTTTGGACCTGATAGTTGGCTGTTTGGATCTACTAGATGTTTAAAAGGAAATGCGAAGGCTATCTATTGTTTGAGAATTCTCAGTTTAGTTTTCTATAGATTGAAGGTGAAACTTCTCAGTTTGGCGCTTTCTAGTCAAACTTCTGTCTTGTTTGAAGAAAGATGCAGGTTGAGGGATAGAGGAATTTGGACCTTATTTGATGCACTTATTTGGAGCTGTGGATATTTGGAAAGGGATCATATGAGTATGAATTGTTTGAGAGGATTGAAAACTGGTTTATGTATGTAAAATTGGTCAGGAAAACATTTGCTTATGGAGGTGAGTTTTATGTAAGTATTTGTAGCAAGCAATGTCAATGCTTTGCAGAGTTTGAGAATTTTGAGGAGGGAATAGAAGTGTCTATAAATCTGAATGGATTAGATTGATGACATGCTCAAGGTAAGAGTGACTGAGGGTCAATTGAATCAGATAGAAGATGTTCAAGGTTCTGGTGTTTGTTGAATTGTTAAGGTTTTCTGTTAGACAAGTGGCAACTCTCTGGCAGTCAGTGAGCGCGAGTTTTAGGAGACATTGAGGTTGGAGATGCAGGTGACCTCATATAATTCATGCATGGTGGATACTGTAGGGTTTATCTGTGCTAGAACATCTTATGATTTAAGCTGAGTTTATCTGTGCCAATTTTGATCATGGTTTATGCTTTTGAAGGAGGGGTAAACATATATTGTTGGCCCTCATTATAAACATTGTTCTTCCTCCATTAACAACCCAACTTTAGTTGATTGCATGAGCTGCCCATTGCTTTATCCTGTTTGAAGTCACTAATAGCGGTTGTAATGCAAGCTATTTATTGTCTCCACCTGTTGCTTTTTGGTAAAGCAGTTCCAGTTGAGGACAGTTTAATAGAAATTTAAAGATTGTTGAAAATCCTTAAAGTTGAAAAAGATTTCAGGAAGGCTATGCTAAGTTAGGAAGATAAAATTGGTAACACTTTGTATCTAGCTTGAAGAAGATAAAAGGATCTACATATAAGGATGATTTTAGCAATGTTGGTAGTGCCTTCGAGTATGAAGAGTTTGTTAATATCATGCTGCAATCTTTGGTTCTGTGTGATTTAATAATGAATGCTGTAGATGTCTCTCGAGTTCCTAGAACTCAGCAAGAGGCTCTGGTGGGATGTAGACACTTTGTACGGATGGAAAACCGAGTTGTACCAAGGATGTTGGAAGTAATTGAACTTAAAAATTAAGGGAGCATTGGAGCAATTTCTATGCCCAAACTTTTCTTTCTCTTTTTTAAGGATATTGAGTGTCTCATATGCTTAACATCAATTACAAGTCGTAAGTGTCGTTATCTGAGTTATGTTATATGCATTTGCCTCCGTCATTTTGCTTGGTTTAGTTCAACATCCTCCCTGAATAGAACTAATTTAATATCCTTTCTCATATTCCACAATTTTCTAGTGCTTTCTGCCCTTCTCTTGCTTTAACTTCAACCAAATTACCATTTTTTTTCCGGTACTTTATTTGGCCTATATTTTAAGTGCCTAAACCACCTTGATCATCATTTTCTAATCTATTTTCTATAGATGTGCATATGAATGACTATGGGTATATTGGTTCTCTATTATACTTTTTAGAGTGTCAACTCATTCGTCATAATACTATCATCTTAGTATCACAATTATATGTTTTTTTTTAATTGTTGAACATTTTGATTCATAAAGTTTAATGAGTCTGAAGTTGTTCTATAAATTTGCCTTTCAATTTTAGAGTTTTCTTCATATTAGAATGCATTTCTCAATTTTGATGAATCTTCATTAATCCTACATATCATGTCATTGTTGATCTCCCCCGTTTTCTTGAAATATGGATTGAAGTTAATTAAATATATTGTTTAAAATTTAACTATTTCCTTATTTATATAGAATTATTTTAAGTTGTATTCTATGTATTCTATTTAACTTCTTAAGCACTTTAGACTCTAGGCCATGGNGATATTTTTTTTAATATATTATTTTCTTTAATATTGGAAATTCATTGTAAGAACGTCCTCTCCCTCCCCCCCCTCTCTCTCTATATATATATTTGATAATGGGTGCCTTACTTTCATTAGGCTCAGGCCTGAGCCTTGCGCCTAGGCCGTAAGGACTCTTTGTGTCTTGATGTGCCTTGTGTGAACAATAGGTGATTTCAGAAGGAATCTCTGCATGCATGCTGGCCCTTGACGGGGCACAGGAATGGAATGCACAATCATTTCATTTGTCTAGAATGTTTGGAAAGTTCACTTTGAGCAATTGGCCTATCCTCTTCAGATAACACGTAAATCAAGTTTAATTTCACGTTTTTAGAATGACAGGAAGAAATACCTATACGTATGCTCAACTTCTCACCAAACTTTTTGATGTCATTGCCCAACATCATAGCCACATTAAGAATTCAATCAGAAGAAATTCCATCACCTTGTATGGGGTTTTGCCTGGGTGAGCTTTCTAACATTGTTTTTCAGTTGCTTCTGATTCAGTGCAAGAGATGGAAGCATCTACATTATTCAATTGTCCATCCCTTGATACTAGATCATCATTCCTGCTTTGCTTCTCTCTTACTTTCTCTTCAAGTTATTTGCTTATATCTTTAGCTTTTTGTTAATTTACTTTGTTAATGTACTCTAGTAGCAGGCATCTGATATAGATCAAATGTAAGTCCAAAGTTGGTTTCCTTTTAAATTCAGTACATCCATAGAAATAATTCAACTGTCAAGTTAAACACATATTAACATCAATATATGACAGTATGACTGAGGAATATAATATACATGCATGCCAATTGATGCCATTTTCGATCATCACCTCACCCATCTTCAGAGCTATGCTTACAATTTACCATGTCATAAATAACACACCAAACTGTCGCTAGAGCTCGAATTCTAATAGATGTGGGGTTGAGCATTTGACCGTGCGTTGGCCAAAATTTCTTTCAACATCCTTGCTAATTCACGTAAGGGGCCAGGTTTGAACCTGGAATTGATATTATATGTTCCAATGTTGTACAGATCATTCCTCCAAGAAGCTGGTGCTGCATCTTCATGAATCCTATACTTCCTTTTAGGATCCTTGGTAGCATTGGACTTGTCCTTCTATGTTATATGTCATGACTCTAGACCCAATTTTTTATCTATAGTCTGTGGTAGCATTGGACTTGTCCTTGGTAGCAAAATGTTAAAGTTTATGAAAATGCCAAATTTGTTGGACTACAAGGCATCCCATTAATGAAATACTAAGGGGATAAAGGGGGAATATGATGTGCTAGCCACGTAATGTGAATCATTCCGCTTCATATACTCCTTCTTGTGCAGACGCTTTCCTCTAGGAAGGAGGCTCCCTATCGGTGCTTTAGGAATGAAGAAAATGCAGACTAGTATGGGGGTAACGCTTACATTTGAAACTGATGTTAATACTTCGACATCAGCTATCAATCATGAAATTAACAGAAAAAGCCATGTCCTATGGCTTTAGTTAGAGTAATTCTATACAGATCATGACCACAGACAAGGTTACCAGGGAATCACTTTGGTTTTATTATAGATAAATCAACTAGAAATATTATATATTCATTATTGATGTTAACAAATAAACTGATAAAATAATAGCACCAATAATAGTTTTCGTACTGATGAAGAAAATCATATTGTTTGAGAAATTACTCAAAAGAAAATAAATTGCTTGGTTTTTATTTTGTTAATCTAGAGAATGCCTAAGATACTGTTGATACGTGAGAAGGTACCATTATTACGTAAGTTTATTGTGTGTTTGTTAAAAAGGGTGGCATGGAGTGGTAATATTGGTACTAGAGGATACCAATTGTATGATGACAGTGTTAGGTGTTTAGAGGCTGTTTGATCATAGGCAACAAAAAAATCAGCATTTGGAAAAGAGATTTTGAGCAAGGATTCTACAAGTGTCTCAATGTTAAAAGAGATTGCAACAGAATTGGGATTATGAAAATGAAAAGAGTTGGAATTAATTTTTTATAGGGTTTCTTTTAGTTTAAAGTTTTGATTGCTGCTATGGTTGTTTATTTTGTGAAGGTTTTTGTTGTATGGGGGATTTGGGAGTTGGTTGTGTTGTTCTTGTGGTCAGGTTCTCACTTTTGTAGGTAATGACACCCATCAGACCCATGTTTATTTGTTTTAATATATGCTCTCATACCAATCTAAGAAATGTGATTAACTCTTTTTTTTGAGTAAATTAGTTTTTGATTTTTTTTTTTTCTAGAACTAATAAAAACTATATTGATGATTGCTTTCTAATCGAGGTATTTCAATATATGTTTCTATGTTTACAGATTCTCCTTATATTGATTTTACCTTTTTTTTTTGCTCTTTTGTTCTTTCCCTTTTAATTATTTGAAAATGTGCAGCATCCTCGGGTTTTGGTCAGAAGCCTGTGTTTGCAGGTTTTGGGTCTGCAACTCAAACAAATCCTTTTGGAAGTACATTTCAACAATCACAACCAGCATTTGGAAGCAATGTATTTGGTTCCTCTGCACCCTTTGGTGCATCAAGTCAACCTTCATTTGGTGCCACTAGCACCCCTGCTTTTGGTTCTTCAAGCACCCCTTCTTTTGGTTCTACAATTACACCAGGATTTGGGGCGACAAGCACCCCTATGTTTTGTTCTATTACATTTGGAAGTACAGGAAGTGCATTTGGTGGATCAAATACCAGTATTGTCGGAACCAGCGCAGCTTTTGGTGCGTCCACCACCCCTGTTTTTGGATCGTCTAGCTCCCCTGCATTTGGTGCTTCAAGTGCCCCGTGTTTCAGTACTACCAGCAGTCCATCATTTGCAGCTTCTAGCACTCCATTGTTTGGTTCATCAAGCACTCCTTCATTCGGCACTTGTACTACCTCATCATTTAGTTTTGGGTCCAGTCCGGTATTTGGTCAATCTTCTTCTGCATTTGGCAGCAGCCCTTTTGGATCGACTGCTGCTCGTTTTGGTGGACAGAGTTCTTCATTTGGTAAGTTTAAAGTGAAGAGGATACTAAGGATATTGTTTGGTTTATGTACAAATATTTGTAAAATTATATAACTCTTACGAACATTGCCCTATATGATGTGGTACAGGATCCCAGGCTAGTCCAACATTTGGAACCAGTGGCTTTGGACAGTCAACTTTTGGGGGTCAACGTGGGGGGAGTAGAATTGCTCCATATACGCCTACAACCGATCCAGAGAGTGGTAGTGGTACACAGCCCATAGGAAAAATGGAGTCCATATCCGCAATGCCTGCCTACAAAGATAAAAGCCATGAAGTACTGAGATGGGAGGATTACCAGCTAGGTGATAAAGGTTAGTTTCACTACATTTTTTTTCCCTTGCATTCTGGATTGAAAAATCCCTCAGTTGTTTCAGTTTAGCCAAATCACAGCGCTTCTTCCTTATTTTGTCCAAAACCTGTTTATGGAGATACTCGTTCTCATATTTCAAGCAAGATACATATGATACCTTGATTTTTGGGATAGAATAATATGGAAAGAAAGCTATTCTTTGGGAATGGAATCAGGTGCTCAGAGAGTAGGGAATAACTATTTCACTGTTAGGTTTGCAGGATAGAATAAATATGCCTACTCTATTCTGATTGTTGGCACGTAGGAATACGCCTGGGATTAGCAATCAATAAATGCGTAATTATTATTATTTTTATCTTATTAACAAGAAGATGATTTTGGCTGTTTTCATTTATTTAGCCTTGAAGTATATTTCATACCGTGATTTTTTGAAGTTACACTGACAATTTGTTTTTATAGAAATTCCAAAATGGCTCTAGCATACTGCCTCCTATAAAAAACCCAAAAAGCTGTTGACATATGAAACAAAAAATATAAAACAGGAGAAAATTCAAATTGCTCGAGTATGAAATTGAACTTGTTAGTTTCTTGATATCATTTAATGAATTTTGGCGATGCCCATGAATATGAAGGGTTGCCTAGCGCATGAGATTTGAACATCGTTCTATGTATGATCCAATGTGAGTAGCTTTACCCCTGCATTGCTTAGAATTTTTCTATGTCATCCGACTCATGACCTTTAGGACAGGATAAAGCAATTTGCTGTTATACTAAGATATAAATGAAAATACAAATGAAATTTATGTCCGTGAGTATAGAAAAATTTGAAAATAGACACCTTAATATATTTTAGAAGATGTTCAATGATTTTTCCTTCATCAAAATCTTTGACACACAAGTGGTGTCACTTTAGTGAATCCACAATTTGTATTACATCTGATGAAGTGATTAACTTTTCTTGCATTACATAGAATCAATGAAATAATCTTAGAAATTGCTCAAAAACTCAAAGAAATCAAAGTTTACATTGGAAAATACAACATGATAAAATACTCAAAAACTAATTCAAAGTTCTCCATTTCAACTTAAGAATACATATGATTATCTATTTAAAAGTAATGTTATTAACATAACACCTTTTTCTGAAAACACCATGCTGTATGACGGTTGTAAACTAAATCAAGGAAAACCCACTAGCACAAAGCACTTAGAAATCCGAGGCCTATATTGGAGGGTGTATAAACCAAATCAATGAGATCTACTGAATTTCTATTTGTTAAAGGCATGCTTCAAGTGCTCTAGGCATGCCTAGGCTTGAAGCTCAAAGCCTGGCCGCTTAACATGCCATGGCGAGGCTCATTCTAAAAGGTGATTGCCTTGAACCCCACAGATTTTTTTAAAAAAATAAATTGAATTATTTCCTTTTGAATTAGCCATTATTTTTAGTTGTTGCTTTTAATATTAATTTAGTGTTTATGAAATTTGGATTGATGCATGTAGTAAGTGTCTGATTAGAGGAATTGATAAGGATAATGAATTTGTTTTTGAGGATGATTTTTTAGTAAAAAGGTTCTGTAACTTAAATTGTCGGAGTAAATAATGATACGCACACTAGATTGAGAAATAGTATGAATATTGAACAATATGTGTATTTAGGAAAACACTATTCAAGTATGTAAATTATGAAGATTTAAACTCAAAGAGACATATAAAGATGAAGTTGTGATTTCTAACTTATAAGATAAGGAATGAAAATTAGATGAACTTTGTTTGATGATGAGAAATATTACTATTTTCTATGAATATATTGAGAATAATATTTCGTGTCTTTTAATTATTTTATTGTTCTTGATGGTGAGTTGTGTTTATTTTGATATTTTTTATGTTGTTAATTAAATTTATGAATTTATGATTATTGCCGGCGATATTTTTTAAATATATTATTTTCTTTAATATTGGAAATTCATTGTATGAACATCCTCTCTCCCTCCATCTCTCTCTCTTTATATATATATATTTGATAATGGGTGCCTTACTTTCATTAGGCTCAGGTCTGAGCCTTGCGCCTAGGCCGTAAGGACTCTTTGTGCCTTGATGTGCCTTGTGTGACCAATAGGTGATTTCAGAAGGAATCTCTGCATGCATGCTGACCCTTGACGGGGCACAGGAATGGAATGCACAATCATTTCATTTGTCTAGAATGTTTGGAAAGTTCACTTTGAGCAATTGGCCTATCCTCTTCAGATAACACCTAAATCAAGTTTAAGTTCATTTTTTTAGAATGACAGGAAGAAATACCTATACGTATGCTCAACTTCTCACCAAACTTTTTGATGTCATTGCCCAACATCATAGCCACATTAAGAATTCAATCAGAAGAAATTCCATCACCTTGTATGGGGTTTTGCCTGGGTGAGCTTTCTAACATTGTTTTTCAATTGCTTCTGGTTCAGTGCAAGAGATGGAAGCATCTACATTATTCAATTGTCTATCCCTTGATACTAGATCATCATTCCTGCTTTGCTTCTCTCTTACTTTCTCTTCAAGTTATTTGCTTATATCTTTAGCTTTTTGTTAATTTACTTTGTTAATGTACTCTAGTAGCAGGCATCTGATATAGATCAAATGTAAGTCCAAAGTTGGTTTCCTTTTAAATTCAGTACATCCATAGAAATAATTCAACTGTCAAGTTAAACACATATTAACATCAATATATGACAGTATGACTGAGGAATATAATATACATGCATGCCAATTGATGCCATTTTCAATCATCACCTCACCCATCTTCTGAGCTATGCTTACAATTTACCATGTCATAAATAACAAACCAAACTGTCGCTAGAGCTTGAATTCCTTACCATTGGCCAAAATTTCTTTCAACATCCTTGCTAACTCACGTAAGGGGCCAGGTTTAAACCTGGAATTGATATTATATGTTCCAATGTTGTACAGATCATTCCTCCAAGAAGCTGGTGCTGCATCTTCATGAATCCCCTACTTCCTTTTAGGATCCTTGGTAGCATTCGACTTGTCCTGCTATGTTATATGTCATGACTCTAGACCCAATTTTTTTTATCTATAGTCTATGAAGATGAATCAAATGAATAGATACTTTCCTCTAGGAAGGAGGCTCCCTATCGGTGCTTTTGGAATGAAGAAAATGCAGAGTAGTATGGGGGTAACGCTTACATATGAAGCTGATGTTAATACTTCGACATTTGCTATCAGTCGTGAAACTAACTTAAAAAGCCATGTGCTATAACTTTAGAGTAGTTGAATAAGGATTATGACCACACACAAGGTTACTTGGAATTCATTTTTGTTTTATAATAGATAAATCAACTAGAAATGTTATGTTTTCATTATTGACGTTGACAAATAAACTGATAAAATAATAGCACCAATAATAGTTTTCGTACTGATGAAGAAAATCATATTGTGTGAAAATTTACTCAAAAGAAAATGAATTGCTTGGTTTTTGTTTTGTTAATCTAGAGAATGCCTAAGATACTGTTGATACGTGAGAAAGTAACATTATTAAGTAAGTTTATTGTATGTTTGTTAATAAGGGTGGCATGGAGTGGTAATATTGGTACTAGAGGATACCAATTGTGTGATAACAATGTTAATACTTCAGAGACTGTTTGATCATAGGCTATGAAAAATTCAGCATTTGGAAATTGTTGAACCGCATTCCTCTGAGCCCCAAAGTGCCCGAGGTTCGAATTGAGACCGAGGTCCATGTCGACCCAAATACTGGCATGTACGACGTACAAAGCGATAAGGTTTCTGTCTCTGAGGTAACTGTCTGTAACCCTTTATAACTTCCATATATTCTCTTTTGTGTACTTATTTGTTTTCTGATCCTTACAGTTCCAGAAAATGATTAGCCGTGTTGCTGATATAGCGAAGGGATTTACTCATGACTATGTAGAGAAGGAGAGACTTCTGAAGGCTGAGGAGCGTGTCTCTAAACTTGAGCGTGAATTGGTTGATCTAAAACAGAGTCACAGCGTCCTTAGGGAAAAGTACTCCAAGATTGATAGTGAGCTGCGTTCTTCAATTCATCCCGAGGACCTTTCGAAGATGTCTGAACGCAGCTACTGGGAAGGTATCAACTTATGCAGAAACATTGCTCAAATGGTGACACCTGACATTCCTGTTTCCATTTTCCATCCGAAGAACGCCAGCGCCACCAATAGATCTGAAGTGTTATACCTTTCCAAAGATGATGTAGAATCTTGGGAACCACTGACAGAAACCTTTGGACGTTGTCCAAAATTTATATTTATATGATTAATGAAATATTGAATTTCATTTTAATTATCTCTCTCGTTATTCTGATATTTTGTACATCAGACTATTTGTTTTCTGGTTGGACAATTTTTGTGTCCAACTTTATTACTCAATCCAAGATGGACTTATAAGTCATACTTGCAACTTTAAGTTTTTCAAAATCATATTCAGCCAATGATACTACCTTATGGGTATTAGCATGTATACTTTTGAGGAAGCCCTTCAAGTTTTTTGTCCTCGATCTCATTCGACCGTTTGATAACATGATCGACTTTTAAGCTATGACTTCTTTCTCAGACTAATTAATTTAATCATTGGTATAGATAAAATAATTTTATCTTACTTAGGGGTTGTCTAGGTTATACAATAACATGTAAAACAAACACGCATAAATGTAAATAAATAAAAGAAACTAAAATTCTATTCAATAATATTTACATTAATAGAAGTACTCGATGTGATGTAAATCTTAATTGGCAGTATGTGAATTAATTCATAATATTTTTTAAGATGATAGGTATTTCATATCTTAGGTACTAATATGCTATTCTGGTTACGTAACTTGTACGCCCCATTCTTAAGAATGGTCAAGATTATGAACGAACCTTCCCAATTTGGTGATAGTTTATTCTAGTCGGCATTCTTACCCGTGACTTCAATACTCCTTAAAACCAGACCTCCCACATCAAATTATCTTGCATTCACCTTTTTGTTGTAGTACCTAGCAATCCCTTGGTAATAGGTTGTTGTCCTCAATTGTGCCTCATCCCGAATTTCTTGAAGTAGATTAAGGTTTTCCCGTAGTCTTTGCAAATTCTAATGTGGATCAAAAGTCTCGACCCAAAGGCTAGGGAGTCCGATTTTCCATGGGATAACGACCTCAGTCCCATATCATAAATTGAAAGGAGTTTTACGGGTCGATTCTCTGGGCGTTGTCCTGTATGACCAAAGAATAGAAGGAAGTTCATCCACCCATGAGCTCCCAACATTCTCAAGTTTTGTCTTCAGATCGTGCAGTATTGTTCGATTGGTAACTTCCACTTGTCCGTTGTATTGCGGATATGCAACAAAAGTATGAGCCAACTTTATTTTTAAACTGGCACAGTATTTTACGAAACGTTTGCCGGTAAATTGAGTTTTGTTATCAGTCACAATAATTTCGGGTATACCACATCTGCAGATAATATTCTGTCGGATAAATTCTGTTGCATTCTGGTCGATTATTTTTGCTAACAGGATATCCTTGATTGATTTTGTGAAGTAATTAATTCCGACTATAATGAATTTTCTCTATCCTGATGCCACTGGAAGTGGTCCGAGGATATCAATTCTCCATTGTGCGAATGGCCACGGTGACTGCAATGTTCGAAACTCTATATGCGGTTGATGGGTGAGATTCCCATGCATTTGGCAGTTCTCACATTTTCAAACGAAGCCTATTGCGTTATACTTCATGGTGGGCCAATAATATCATAGCCTCATAAGTTTGAAGGCAAAGTTTTTGCCACAAATGTGGGATCCACAGATACCGAGGTGTACTTCACCAAAGGTGTTTCAGCCTCTTCTGGTGAAAGACACCGTAGGTATGGAATTAAGTACCATCGTCAGTACAACTTTTCATCCATGATGGCATACCATTTCACTGTCTTTCTCAGACACTTGGCTTTATCTGGGTTTTCTGGTAATGTGCCATCAGACAGATATTTCACGTATGGAGTCATCCAATTCTCGGAATTGGTTACTTGCATGACTTCTTGTTGTGGGTCATTGGTGCTAGGTACTTTCAGAATCTCTCGCAGTTCTTGTGCGTACTGCTCCGAATCTCCTGTGGCGGCAGCTCTTGTTAGCCTATCTGCTTTCCTATTTTTCTCTCATGGAATATGAATTATTTCCACATGACTAAATGAGGAAATCAAATCTAAGACTTTAGAGAAATATTGGGAAAGTATAGAATTAATAACATTAAAGTTTCCTCAGACTTGATTAATAACTTGTTTCGAGTCATAGTATACTATGAGATTTTTGGCTGATTTTAACCCAGTAAGTAATGCTTCATATTTGGCCACATCATTCGTCGCTGAAAATCTGAGGGTCATCGAATATTTTATCTCTAACCAATCAGGTGTTCTCAATACCACTTCGGCTCCACAGCCAACTTACATTGAAGAGCCATCCGCGTCTAGAGTTCAAGTCGAAATATTTTGGGAATTGCTGGTCCCAAAAACCTCAGGGGTGTCTGAAATTGGTGTCGTTGTCTCGATGATGAAGTCCGCGAGAGCCTGACCTTTCAAGGACGGCCTCGGTCGAAATTTTAAGTCGAATTCTCTCAATTTAATTGCCCATTTGACCAATCGTCCTAACACATCTGGCATTTGTAGGATCCCTTTTAAAGGTTGGTCTGTCAGGATAATTATTTTATGTGCTTGGAAATATGGTCGAAGTTTTCGAGCAGAATATTCAAGTGCCCGCACTATCTTTTTAGCATGAGTATAACGAGTTTCTACGTCGGTTAAAATTTTGCTAACGTAATACACTAGTCTTTGTCCATCAAACATTTCACGAGTTAGGACCGAACTCAAGATAGTCTTGGACACAACCAGATATAAAAATAAGTCTTCGCCTGGTTGTGGAGAAGTTAACTTTGACGGGTGAGAAAGATACTCTATGAGTTCTCAGAAGGCTGTTTTGCATTCTAAAGTCCACTGAAAGCCAACAGTCTTTATGGCTCTCAATGCCTTAAAGAACGTCAAATACTTCTCGGCAGATTTAGCCAAGAAACGTGAGAGTGCTGCCAATCTTTCAGTTAGTTTTTGGACTTCTTTTACTATTCGAGGAGGATTCATATCCAAGATAGCCTTAATCTTCTCTGGACTGGCTTCTATTCCTCGGTGCGAAACAATAAAGCCTAAAACTTTTTCCGAGGTTACTCCAAAAGTGTACTTGATCGGATTGAGTTTCATCTTGTGTGTTCTTAAGACATTAAAGGCTTCATCGAGATCGTAAATATGGTCGTTCGAAAACTTGCTCTTTAAAAGCATATCATCTACATATACTTCTATATTTCGTCCAATCTGAGCCTAGAATATCTTGTTGACAATGCGCTAATAAGTTGAACTGGCATTTATCAAACAAAGGGTATAACTTTATAACCGTATGTCCCTTGGTCGGTCATAAAGATGTATACTTCTCGTTCGTTGGACTCATTTGGATTTGATTGTAGCCAGAATATGAATCCATAAAACTGAGCAATGTGTCCAGAAGTGAAATTTACGAGCAAATCAATTCTAGGTAATGAAAAACTATCATTTGGACATACTTTATTGATGTCGGTAAAATCGATGTACATCCTCTAGTTTCCATTACTTTTCTTCACCATGACCACGTTGGACAACCAGTTTGTATACTGAACTTCTCTAATAAATCCAGCATTGAGAAGTTTCTTCACTTATTTTCGAATGGCAATTAACTTTTCAACCAAGTAGTTCCGTCTTTTTAGTCGGATAGGTTTATGGTTGGGATTTAGGTCAAATTTATAGATCATTACTCTGGTTGGTATAGCTGGCATATCGTTAGGTGTCTAGGCAAAAACGTCAGAATTTTGTTTGAGAAAAACGTTAAGTTGACCTCGAAATAGCTTGGCCAAAGAACCTCCAATTTGAATCTGCTTTACAGGAACATTAAGGTTCAGTGGTATCTAGTCTGTTGATTCTCCAAACTGGGCTTGAAGCAATGTGGTTTCATCACGGAGATCGAGGTCCTGGATCTGGTGACTTGCTGGCGTCTGAGTGCCTTGTGACAAATAACAAATCCGCCCAATCATTTGATCACCTAGAACTTCTCCGATACCAAATGGAGTTGGGAACTTTATTTTGTGATGCGCAATAGAAGTCACAGCTCCAAATGTTGTTATGTAAGGTCGTCCGAGGATGGTATTATAGACCGATGGCAGACCCACAACCAAGAAAGAAAGCATCTTGGTGGACGTCCTCGGATACGTATCCAGAGTGACTTCTAATTAGATTACTCTTTATACGGGTACAAGTTCATTATCCAGTCCGTATAAGGCCCCCTTTGAGGCTCTCAATCGACTTATTTTTAGTCTTAATTTAAAAAATGTATCCAAGTAAAGTAAATTTTTAGAACTTTCATTATCAATAAATAGTTGTTTTAGTTAGTAATCTGTGCGACTGTTCGAATTGAGCGCAATTACATCAAAGGAATCAGAATGAGGAGATATTATTTGAGTTACATCTTTATCAATAAAACCAATAACATCATCTCTACTGTCAATCCTTGGTTTTCTATGGCAAATGGCTATTCTGAAGCTTTCCAAAATATCTTTCCGAGCGGGTCGTGTGGAAATCATGTTCACGATGCCAACTGCCACTCGACCTCTTAGCTGCTCGGCCTCATCTCTATTTGCTCCTTTGGAAGTCTATCTGGGTCTCTACAAAAATCGGTTAAAATATCCCTTTTGGATTAATTCTTTAATCTCCTTCTGCAGCGTCCTGCAATCCTCGGTACTATACCCTCCACACCAATGGCAATGATAATATTTTAATTGGTCACCACCATCTGGGTTTTTTAGCGCCTTTGTCCATTTAAAGAACTTGTCACCCCGAATTTGCATCAGGGTGTTGGTGTGAGAGTCATTTAAGGGAGTTAGCCTTGTAGCTTGAATCCTCTTCTTGGTTCCGACTCGGACATCTGCTGCTTTCTTAATCCTCGGGGACCGATATTGTCCCCATTTTTTTTACCTCAGTTGACTTTTAGTGGGGCTGATTGTTCGGCCTTTTCACATCGTTGGCCACCTCAACCGTAATATAGGTACGAGCAATGGCTTCAGCCTCTTTGTAGGTTTGAGGGTTTTTATAGGCCATGTACATAAAGAAATTGCCGGGTTTCAATGCAGACACGAAGGCACTTAGCTTCACCTCTTCGGTGAGCTCGGGAATTTTTCTAGCCTTGGATATAAATATGGCTAGAATTTTTTTATATTATCATTTGGCCCTTGCTTTACTCGGGCCAAATGCCAATGTTGTTTTTCTTCCCTCCTGCTGGGGGTAAATTGAGATAAAAAATTATCAACCAAATTTTAAAAAGTTCAAATTAAATTTAGTTGAAGGAAATAAAGCCATACTCAGGCATCGCCCTTTAGAGTTAGAGGGAAGTAGAAACACATTGCTATCTCATTAAGACCCTGAAAGTTTAGGAGCATGTAGAAATGATCGAGATGATCCATAGTGTTGCGTTCTTGAATTCTTTCCACCATATGGATAAAGATCCGGATGAGTCCGTAGATCTTCAAGTTCGATCCTTTTTTTCAGGAGTTTAGATGAGGTATATATAGTAGGTAAGTCTTCCTTTGAGAGGATTCCACATGGCATTGGCGTGTGCAAGGAAACCTGCCACCAACTTCACCAATCCAGCTTACAGTGTCAGGACAGTTGCGTGTATGCAGGTTTGGTGTGACGTCACTTCTACACGTGCTCTATAGATCATCATTTCTTATACAGATGGCGTGTTACAGAGATTGTACGTGCCCTAATGAAAGTCAACTTTCTGAGCTGGCGCTCTTGGTCATCCTGAGCTTCTTCCCTTGCGCTTGTACTGCTGGAGTGCACTTAGAGTCTTTGTCCTTGACAAAGTCTCTTTGCCTTTATCAAGTCTGCCTATGTTTGATATCAAATGCACTCGGACTTCAAGTGAGGGCTTGGCCGGTGAGAAGTCTCTGGGCTTTTAGAGCTGTATCCTTAGTTTCATGTCCTTAGGGCATTATTAAGAGTTTGCTCCCTCGTGATGCCCTTGAACCTCCTAAGCCAAGTCAATCTCTCGGACCAAATCGGATCCTTGGGCCTATTGGGATGTGGTCCATTATCCCCAGGACTCTTGGGCTAATTTAAGTTCTTGGCCAAATCAGTCTTTTGGACCTCTTGAAACGCGAATCCACATCCTCGGGTCTCTTGTGCCAATTTTGTCCCTAGGGTTAAATCGACCTGGTGGGCCTCTTTGGTCGTGGGCTCAACTTTTGGGCCTCTCCTATCTGGGTCCTGGGTATTAGGACCCATCATTAGCCCCTCATGCCAAAAGGTTTGAATTTTTCAACCTTTTGGCATGTCAATTGGCCACGAATAAACCTGCTCGTGCCTTTGCTCTGTGGTGTTGGTTAGCTACTGCTTGAGGCTGGTGTTCGTTCTTCTTTCCTGTGATTGTCCAAGAATATGGTTTGGAACCAAAGCTCGGGGACACGCTGGCCAGAATGTCCGAGAACACTTTGAGAGTTACAGTTTGACAAAGGAGTCTGGTGAAATTTTGAGGCCAATGGTTTTGCCCAAGTGTCCGAGGAATTTCTGAGTTCAAGGCACTGTTGGGCGTTTTTAATCGATAGCCGTCTTTGCATATTTGTCCGAGACCTAAAAATGTCGTCGGGTATTTGGAGGCTAATGGTTTGATGAAGATATGTCCAAGAACTTCCTTTGAGTCCGACGAGTTGGGCTGCGCCGTCAATTGGGCCATTAAAGCGCATTAAATGGGATTGACATTGCCTTAGAAACGTAAATTTCACTTTCTTTGGCAGCGTATGGGAGGCAAGCACGTGGCTAGGGCAATGATGGCACGTGCATCTTTGATTTTCTGCCGATTTTAAATACTATCTCTCGCCTTTATTTTTGTTTTTTACCACGCATCCTTATGCATTTTCCTCTCGAACCCTAGACTGTGTTCTTTAGAACTTTCACCTTCTTCCCATTTCTCGTGCGCTTTCTCTATTCTTCCTCTAAGCTCCCACGGCACTTGCAGTTAAAGATATTGCATCATCTTTTTTTCTGGCCAAGCTTGAGGCCATTCGAACCAAGTATGATATTCCTTAGTCGATGGCGATGGTGGTGACCAATTCACATGATGGGGTTTGCAGCCCCTTGATGGCTTTATTGTTTCTACCCACTCCGCTAACCTTCTAAAAATGAACATGGAGTAAGAAAATAAGTACGAGGTAGTTAACTTGCTCCCATCTACTTCTAACAACCCTAACGTCTATAAATACTGAACTTGAGAATTATGATAGAAGTTGGGCAATTTATGAGTAAAGCACGAGGAAAGAAAAACTTCAGGCCATATCTAACTAAGAGAGTTCACTGATCAGATTCCAGGCAAGTATACTATTGTTTTAAATTCATGTTAAGTATGATTGTTTTTATGCTCTTAATGGCTAAGTTCTTTGCGAAATATATCATGATTATTGCTTTCTCATCTTTATGAAGGAGTATTATGTTCAGCGCATGAATGATGTTTTGCATATGCAATTTTGTTCCATGGTATATGCTCAAAAGATATTAGAATCTTTGTTGTTTATTAAGACCGATTTATAATAAATGGATAGGCAAGTCTAAGTTATGTGTATGGAAAGGTTATCTTCGGCCAGAAAATCACTAGATAATTAAAGAGTTTGCATATTGCATGTTGATATCAAATATGAACGTAAACACGCCTTTGAAAATCTCCGAACTTTTGCTCTCACTATTTGAAAAGATGAATTTTGATGGCCGAATAGTTGTAGACTTAAAACGTAGTCGTTTCTAATCATGGTGACTGAGTAATTGCAAACCTAAAATGTACCAGCTTTTGATCATAATGACCGAGTAGCCGCAGGTCTAAAATGTAGTCGTTTCTGATTATGATGGCCAAGTAATTGCAGCCCTAAAATGTAGTCGTTTTCGTACCATGATGGCCGAGTAGTTGCAGGCTTAAAATGTAGACAGTTTTGAAAACGAAAAAGTTTAACTCTCGACTTAAGTTTTGATTTGGCAGTTTGTTTGCATGAATTTACCTCCGGCTAGTTTATGCTTCTACATGTATAATATTTTTCCTTAGTTTTGTTGACTTCGTCTTAAAATTATAGCTATGCATGTTTTAAATTAATGGTATATTGTTGAACAATTGCTCATTCCTTGCTGTTTTCCTGATCTTCAAAGGTGCAAGAGCTTAGGATGGACGAAAAGGAATGGAGTTGGATGGACTAGCTAGGCTAGACGATTGTACTAAATGGATGTAGCCAAATTATGAGTAGACTTGTTGCATTTTGAGATGTCTTTGAAATTTTTGTATTATGGGTTTGCTATGTAAATGAAACAAGTAATTAGACGCTTCAGTAAAATTTTATGGTTTGTGAAATTTGGTCTTTAGTGGCATCTTACTTGTCTTCTGTTCTGCAATCTAGCTGACTGACCCTGATTCCTGGCCGATCAAGATAGGGTTGACCAAGAATGTTGGCCAGCCAATTTGATGGCTAACTTAAGAATTGTGGCCATTGATCCTGGGCGAGAAAAGACAAGAAAATTTTTTTTGTGCTCTAAATTTAATTGTTTTTGTTTCAAAATTTATGAGGAAAATGTTAAGTATGATTTCTGACGGAGGTCATATATGAAGGGGAATATGACCGGTCCATCCCAATTTTAGTGCAAACATTTTAGTGCGATAACACATGAGGTTTTACATGGAAAGCCCTCTCTCGAATGTAAAGAAAAAAAACCACGGGATTTTGGGTTCAGGAAAACTTTCACTATCTTTGAGCCGATTACAAATGTTCAAGTTTACAAGGGGGAGCAGCTTAGAACAGAAAGTGAGGAGTGATCTTGCTTGCTCTATTCCTGTTTTCTCTTTTAGGAGCAGTCCACAGCATACATGCAAAATGCCAGAAGTTCGATCCTTCTTTTCAGGCATTTAGATGAGATATATGTAGTGGGTGAGTCTTCCTTTGAAAGGAGTCCACGTGGTGCTGGTGTTTATAGGGAAGCTTGCGACCAACTTTACCAATCCAGCTTACAGTGTCAGGGCGGTCGCAAGCATATATAAATGTTTTTAAATTTTATTAAAATTGACACTTAACCCTTTACATGTTGATAATTTTTACCCTATTGTTTATACCCATCTTTAATCTATATATATATTNGTGACCAATAGGTGATTTCAGAAGGAATCTCTGCATGCATGCTGACCCTTGACGGGGCACAGGAATGGAATGCACAATCATTTCATTTGTCTAGAATGTTTGGAAAGTTCACTTTGAGCAATTGGCCTATCCTCTTCAGATAACACCTAAATCAAGTTTAATTTCATTTTTTTAGAATGACAGGAAGAAATACCTATACGTATGCTCAACTTCTCACCAAACTTTTTGATGTCATTGCCCAACATCATAGCCACATTAAGAAATCAATCAGAAGAAATTCCATCACCTTGTATGGGATTTTGCCTGGGTGAGCTTTCTAACATTGTTTTTCAATTGCTTCTGGTTCAGTGCAAGAGATGAAAGCATCTACATTATGCAATTGTCCATCCCTTGATACTAGATCATCATTCCTGCTTTGCTTCTCTCTTACTTTCTCTTCAAGTTATTTGCTTATATCTTTAGCTTTTTGTTAATTTACTTTGTTAATGTACTCTAGTAGCAGGTATCTGATATAGATCAAATGTAAGTCCAAAGTTGGTTTCCTTTTAAATTCAGTACATTTATAGAAATAATTCAACTGTCAAGTTGAACACATATTAACATCAATATATGACAGTATGACTAAGGAATATAATATACATGCATGCCAATTGATGCCATTTTCGGTGATCACCTCACCCATCTTCAGAGCTATGCTTACAATTTACCATGTCATAAATAACACACCAAACTTTCGCTAGAGCTCTAATTCTAATAGATGTGGGGTTGGGCATTTGACCATGCATTGGCTAAAATTTCTTTCAACATCCTTGCTAATTCATGCAAGGGCCAGGTTTAAATCTGGAATTGACATTATATGTTCCAATATTGTACCGATCATTCCTCCAAGAAGCTGGTGCTGCATCTTCATGAATCTCCTACTTCCTTTTAGGATCCTTGGTAGCATCCGACTTGTCCTACTATGTTGTATGTCATGATTCTACACCCAATTTTTTATCTATAGTCTATGAAGATGAATCAAATGAATAGATACTTTTGAAATGGTAAACAATCTAGTCAAATTACTTGAACAACCTTGCAAAATACATGCTGATGCACCACATTCTATTCCCTCTAGTAATTGAAAATCTCATTTGCTAAATGTTGTTATCATATCTTCATCACTGGCATCACAGTACATTTCATTGTAGTTTTCCTCAATATGGTCATGTCACCTCATTCCTATTAAAATTGAGAAGTAAACAAGCAGTAATAACTTGATTAGGGATTCTGAGGTGAACTTCTAAGGATGATCTATGCAACTTAAGTAATCCAAGGCCTCTCTAAGTGATATTGCTATCAGTTGCATGTTTTATATATGAAAACTCTTCTAGAAGAAAGCATATGGAAAAAAACTACATATTATTACATAACGAAAAGGTTATGCAAATGCTTAGTGGTCCCCATTTCAATAGGAAGCTTACCCTGAGGAACTTGAAATCCATGCCTTCTGATAAGTGGATCTTGAATAATTTGAGTTTACATTAGAACCTTTCATACTGAGGACATAGGCAAATTGCATGTTTGGGAGTGTAACACGTTTTTTTCAATTTGGCCATTTTGGTTTAGGAATGTAGGTTGGTTTGTAACAATTAACTTAATTTTGACTTATGTCTCATCTAAAGCACTTAAGTAGTTCTGCAAGTTGAAATATTATCAAATTTTGTCTGTGACACCTATAGGTACTTAAAACCTGAAACATTACCACTTTTACTTACTATAACCCACTTCCATCATTCATGTGTGTAGTTCTCTAGGATTGGCTAGAACTTTCTAAACAAATGACCCTGTAGGCGCGATATTGTGTTCAAGACATTATAAAACTCTATTAATTATCTAACCTGAAATACCAAAATATGTGCAAGAATATGTTTGAACTTTGTTACCTGCTCATTGACAAGCATGTGCTTTTTTTTTTTAATTCCAATCCTCTTATATTTTCTAGCCATCACAAATATAAAGAACACTTGCTTGTTAATTTTCAAATTATTGATGCATGTCACATCACTACAATGCGCTACCTCATAATGTATTCTAAAACTATTTTAATAGTTACCATGATGGGATCTTCACGATTTTAGAAACTAGGACACAACCACTAGATACAGACCCAGTGACACATAATTTCTTCTAAAAAATTAGACACAATGCTCTAAAGACAATATCAATTCCATAGATCTTTTTAATAGGGGAATATAGTTCCCGAGTAATACTATTTTTCAATATAAAATCTCTCAAAACTCCATACTCATGCAAATTACAGATTCATAAAATATGGTATAATGGTATAATTTTTTGTTTAGGAGAAAATACCTACCAGAAACACTTCTCTAATGTTCCTCAGCTCTCTGATAATTTCAGACCATCCCAAGCTCTCTCTTTTTGTATACGGTAAGTAATGAGATCAAATAGTGAGCTCTTTCCAATACAAGACTATTTTTGTGGTTGTATTGTTAATGAGCACAAAACTAAATTTATAAAAGAAAAAACCTTTTTCTTTTGAAGATTTAAAAGAGCCAGAACATGTCACCTGAGTATCTGAGCTTGTCACTAGCATGTGAGCAACATGTTGTAGCATGTCCTAGTAAGATACAAAATCCAAACTTATCCAAGAATGTGTTTGAGTGCGTTTGGAGCATGTTACTATTGGATATATGTCTGGTATCAATACGCTACACCAAGGAAATGTCCATTCTTCCTAGTTCATGATTAATTCATGTTGTTTACATGCTCTGTTTTTTGAAGGTATGAAGTTCTATTAACTGTCAAAATGTTGAGGTGGATTTGATAACTACTGATGCCCACTAATTCAAATGAAAATTTGGATTAATTTAGTGATCTTGTACTAAACTGTAATTGGAAACCTCATAAATAAGTGTTAGATGAGACTTTCATGCTGGATTACTTATCTGAACCAAACCCTTTCAATCATCTCCTTCTGACCTGCATTTTCTATGCCAGTACTACATGTTTCTGATCTTCATCTCTGGAAATTGTTTGTAGCACAAGCTGATTGAATTTTGGATTCATATGAAATTGAGATGGAACTCATGGTTGAAGGCTGATAGTGATAGTTTTTGTCCCAATACAAGTTGTTTTTAAGGGGAATGATGTTCTTGTTACTATGAAATCCTTTTATGCAGCAACTGTATTTCGATTTTGTCTTTTTTTATGCTGATTCTGTATTTATATATTCTACAAAAGCTGCCTATTGATATGCCTCCTGATGGAGGGTGATGCTATCCTAATGGCACCACCAATTGGAATCGATTATGGTTGAAATCAGTAGTGATGATTGTGATTCGTCCATCTTGTTTTTTAGGATATAAAATTTCATGATTCTCACATAATGTTATGATGATTTGCTTTTATTGTCGACTTCAGGTGGTCCTAATCCTGCAGGTCAGCCTGCCGCAGGTGGCTTTGGTGCATCCACTGTGCAGAATCCTTTTGCCTCCTCGTCAACATTTGGTCAATCATCTTCAAATCCATTTTCCACATCAACGCCAACCAATCTATTTGCTACAAAACCTCCAGCCTTTGGTAGTCAAGGCTTTGGAACCTCATCATCAACTTCTGCATTTGGTTCTTCAGTGTTTGGTTCTTCAACCACATCAAACCCATTCGGGTCAATGCCATCAGCAACTCCCTCCATTTTTGGTACATCTTCTCCAGCATTTGGGTCCAGCCCTTCCTCTTCTCTTTTTGCTTCATCAAGCTCTTCTGCATTTGGTGTGCCGCATTCTCCTTTCGGTTCTACTCCTGCTCAGGGAACTACTCCATCATTTGGTGCTGGTCTAAACTTCAGTAACACCCAGTCATCTCCGCTGTTTCAATCAACAACACCTTCACTTGGACTGACAGGGTCATCATTTGGACAAACTGGGTCATCATTTGGACAAAATGCTGCTACTCCTTTTCAGTCAAGTATATTCAGTACGCCCTCTGCTGGTTTGGGAGGAAGTTTTTTCTCAAGCACCCCACAACTCTCTACAAGTGCCCCATTTGGCTTTGGGCAAACAACTGTAAGGCAATCTAGATTATTCTGTTTGACTTTCCGCTATATTAATAACATTGTAGTTCAACTGGTGGAAAAATTCTATCATGAGAGTGCCATTTAATTTTGTAGCACACATTTTCTTTTATTGTATCTTTTGCAATCTTCTTTTATTTGTTTATGCTATGCGATGAATAATTATTTAGGTGTTATTTCCAGAAGCTCGGGAGCAAAGAAATGTTGTTATATTCCTTAATTGTCAGTGATCACTTACGACTTGAATAATGTCTTCTAGTTAAATTAAGTATAATAATATTTGCATATCCTAAGGGTGGGGAGGAAATTGTTGCCTCTGAGCATTTTTTTTTTTTTTTTGTTTCTCATGTGGATAAATCAAACAAGTTATTGATATTCTAAAGGTATTGTTTGAGAAAGAGTGGATATTGCAGAAACAAATGATCCATGGAATTTGTAAATTGGCAGTGTTATAGTCACTTACATGAATGTGATTTATATATCTCCTTGTAGCCCTCACTTTCATCACCTTTTCAAGCAAATCAAGCAACACAGATGAGTAATCCTTTCAGCTTTAGCAATTTTGGTCAGACACAATCTGGTAATTTCTGTTCACTTTTGCCATATGTAGAATTTTGTTATGTTCATGTATGATTTTACTAATGATATTGATGCATTCAATGAATAAATAGCTGGAACAACTGGCTTTGGGGGTGGACCTAGCATTTTTGGACAGAGTTTTGGTCAATTGTATGTTATCTTACTACTGGATACTGCCACTCTTTTTTGCAATACTAATTTTTTTTTTTTTTTTTGTTCAGTCTGGATCAATTGATGTTATAAGCTTTTCAATTGGTATCATAGAATAAAAAATCGGCTGAAATCAGATATTGGTCAATATTGCATGTCATCTTACGATTGATGCTTGAGTTTTTGCTTCCAATTTTATGTAATACGTATTATCTGATAAGTCTGGTACCGATATGGACATGGCCGAATACCGATACCAACATTTTTATCGGTGATTTGCATATAAACACCTGAAATGTTGAAGTGTAATTACTAATATGTGCTCCTTTATCTGGCATCTATTTATAGGTCTACTACTCATAGCCCTGCAGTGGCACAATCAGTGACTATTACAAATCCTTTTGGGACCCTTCCAGCGATGCCTCAGATATCAATTGGTCGTGCTCGAACATCACCGCCAATTCAATATGGAATCTCAAGCATGCCTGTAAACTTCACCCTCTCTGTTATATGGTTTACTGACAACAGTCTAGAATACACTAGGCTTAGTTTGTGGGCATTGACATTGCCTTTAATAGGTTGTTGACAAACCTGCTCCAGTCCGAATTTCATCCTTGTTAACCTCACGTCATCTATCTCAAAGGAGGATTAAGTTGCCTGCAAGGAAATATAACCCCAGGAATAATGAACTGAAGGTGTGGTTTTGTTATTGATTTCTAAATGGTTTTCATTTGTTCGTATTTTGAGGCATGGAATGTTCCGCTTACTCTGGTTTATTGTGTTCTTGTAGATTCCCTTTTTTAGTGATGGTGATGAGGGACCCAGTACCCCAAAAGCAGATGCTCTCTTTGTTCCTAGGGAGAATCCTAGAGCTTTGATCATTCGTCCTGTGGAGCAACGGCCTTTGAAGGCAGATGTGGATAAATCACCTCTAGTGCATGAAAATGGTAATTGATCCGACCTTTTGCACCTGCTGTATGTGATAACTTTTAGTAACTTACGAGTTTAAGCTTCTTGTTAATGGGATAGTATGAACAACTAATATTCTTCTGCTGAACTATGTCTAGTAGAAGCTGGTATTTTGTGGCTCAGTATGCTTCTGAACCACAGAGAGTTACTCTAACCGGGCACTTTATCTTAACTTACAAGAGACAGTACTAATTTGTACCATGAATACAGTGGGTAGTGTAGCCTGTGTTAATAGATGGGAAAAAAATACTGAAGTAATTGGTATAAGAAAAGCATGGAATGGTTCTTGGAAAATCAAGCGTAGCCTGTTGAAGAAAGTATAGAACTATGCAGTCAAAGAAAGTCTTTTATGGAATCTAGGAAACATATGGACAAAAGACAAAAGAATTCCACCAACTAACTTTCACAGGGCTTCACTTTTCCTTGCCAAATAAATTCTATTCTGTCTGTAGCAAATGAAGACCAGATAGTCAAATAGGGCTATCCTCCATACTTGCTGCCTTCTATTGGTGAGTCTTCTTTCCAAGAGATTAGGTCATTCTTGATTCCATTCTGCCTTACTTTATAGATATGCATCATGGAAAGAGGGGGAAAACAAATTTTAAACTGGCGTTGCAATGGGTAAACAAATGGTCAACTGATTTTTCTCTTTTTCAAGAGGATGAACAAATAAGATGATGCCTCCTTTCCTCATCATTTTCTCTCTTTAAAAGATGTTAAACTGCTGGGTGGTGTTGTAGGAATTCACCACATAGGAAACTTGCTTTGCCTGTTTCTTGAACCCAGTAAGACATTGCTCTAAAATTTCAAAAGCAAACTAATGTTTGCCCTACTGTTTCATGGAACCTGCTGAGAATGATGACACCAATGCCCACAATACATAAACCCCTGGTCAACTCTTCAAGTGTTAGTTCAACGTCATCAGGATCTGGACTATGCTCTTTTTGATCTTTAAACTCCAAGTCAACTGTTTCTTCAGCTGGCTACATGTTGTCAAAATCACTTTGGGTGCTCTCTTAGGTGCCCGGTGGGGCGATGCAGCCTTGGTGGCTCACGTGGTCTTGGTGGCTGCCTTCATCTAGGTGCCATATATGAGCACCTAGTGCAAGGCAATCACATGGTAGTTAGCACAATGCTAAGACTGCATCCTGAGCTTTTGTTTCTGCCGAGTATATTAGTATTTACCAAACCTAATCCACACTTTAAGAAATAAGCAAAGAATGAAGGAAAAAAGTGACCAAACCTGCCGTAACTTGAAGACAGAATTTGAAGACATCCTCATCACTCAACAAATAGGGTTTGACAATCTTGGAGGATATTCTTGAGGAAGGCGACACTGGACCCCTAGTTTGTAGCCTTCGATGAAGTGATTTTCTCTTAATATTATTCGGCTAGAAACTCTGAACCCTGAGAGTGTGAAGGTGGATCTTAGTAGTGGTTCAATCTCTCTCTCTCTCTCTCTCTCTCTCTCTCTCTCTGTTTTCGTGCTTCTTTCGTTTGATTTTTTGGCATATCTTTTTACTTCCTTTTTTTGTGTTTGGTGAATAGATAATTCTCTATCTCTTTTGTTTTATTTTTGTGCTCTGTTTCCATAATTTTTTCCTGCTGAATTGTTTTTGCATCATTTCCTCACTCTTTCACGTGTCTTTATTCTCTATGTTCTTGATCAGCAGACAGCGCAAAATTTTCTGCTGTAATTTTATATTCACTCCGTTCCTGTCACTCTCAGTTCTTATATATATATACATGTAAACAATTTATTGTTTACTTTCTATCTTCATCTTTTCCCAGAATTGTGCTCATTGTCCAATTGTTTTTCATCCGATTTTTTTCCCCCTGAAATTGGACAGCAAAAACAAGTGAATTATTTCATTTGAAAAAAAATAATAATAAAAAATGCTAATTATCTCATTTCGAAATTTGAATAGATATAGTATGGTAATAATATTTTTGTTTTGTTTTAATTTTTGACAGAATAACTTATGCAATTATTTATCTTATGTCATGGATTTTTTTATCAAGATGCATCATAATGATACAAAAATTGTTGAATTAAATTGTTCATGTTGTCATGATGTTTTGTAAATCGACTTGTAATTGATTTTTTCTGTGAAATATTTTAGTTTCTTTTGAAGTTAGTGCATTACTTTTCTGTGGCAAGCACCTAATGCTTCAAGCATTTGGGGCTATTGGCACTTTGACATTGCCTAGAGCCTTCGAAAACATTGGGTTGCTAATTTCATTATCTAGTTTTTAAGTTTTGAAATTTTGTTTCCAATCTTCATGGAATTGCGGATAATTTTCTGATATTGACGAGATAATTCCCTAAACTCATTTAGCACAAGCCACATTTCTTTTTTGTATTTGGGATACATCAATTTGAATTGATGGGCTTGTTAAAAAAGTGGGCCAAAGAAATTGGTTCTGGTTGTAAACAGAATGGCAAAAAGGTGGAATCAGACTACCTATGAACCAGAGACCAGCTAAAGTGAGAAGGGGCCCTTTGATTATGGCCCGTTTACATTCATATCTTATTACTTTGGTTAGCACAACGGAGATGAAAACATGAAGCATGCTTGCAGATAGAACCTGTGTAGTCAGTGACTCTCAAGATGGTGGTTCAACTTATGATTGTGAAAAATTGAACAGGTGGGAAAACTTTTGCTTAAGCTGTTGTTGGTGAAGGGTTTATCTTCCTTCTCATCTCAGTAGGAATGAGCTCAACTTTGGTGATAGTGTTTTGGAGGGAAAAATTAGGGTTTATGTGAACGATCCTTGTTTGACTTTGTCATTGATTAAGCGTGTTTGGGTGGTGTATGAGATGCTGGTTGGTGGTGGCTCTACATGTATGGATTGAGTTCCAACGAATCCTGATGAGATTTTTTATTGACTTGATGATGATTGCTGAGGTATGGTTTTGGTGGTGTTTTAGTTATGGCTGATGATGTTTGATGCAAATGGAGAAGGGTGTCATGGCTTGGTTGCCAGCATCTGCAAGATAAAAAGTGTTAGGTGGATGGGTTTTCATTGATTTCATTGAGTTGATGGCGTGAGATGGTGGTGGTAGTGGTGGCTTTGCATATTTGGTTTAGGTTTTGATATAAATATATTTTTTGTGTGTCGACTTGATGGTTGCGGAGTTTTGATCTGGTGATGTTTGATTGTTTTTAATGATGGATGAGCTTGGTGGATGAGATAGTAAACATAGTGAGCACCAAGTTTTGTGAAGTAATCTCAGTAGCCAAACTTTAAGCTATGAAACGAAACTGATGTGAATCGAATTTTGATCAAACAATGGCAACTGAAAATTTCTTTTCATTGCTCAACCCAAATAAACTGATTATGCATGGTCCTTTAATTGAACTAAGATACTTCCAAACAAGTGTAAAATACTAATGCTAACTAAACAATGGGCAATCTAGAATAATCAGGAATTGCCCTAGAAATAGATATGCCAATTACAAAAAATATTTCTTCAATTATACAAAATTATATAATAATCTTAAGTTATAATAATATCATAGGGTTATTGCAGCAACTACAAAGGAAGACCATTTCCCATTGCCTCCTTTCCTGTCCACAAGAGGGGAGAGAGGTGGAATCTGCCTCCTACTGTCAGCAGCAGATAGGTAAAGGGGGATGTTGGAAGCAACAGTGGTGGTCATAGGAAGTGGGATGGCTTCATTTCTTGTGTTTTTGTTTGACTCTTTGGTTCTTCCCATGTTTAGTAACATAATACATTTCCAATGAGCCCATCACGTTTGCAGTCCTCATTTTTATTAAAATACGTTTACAAGTGTGAACAATGTTTGGGTTTATGTTTCAAGGGACAGCCACCCGAACCAGGGATGCAAATATATGATATTTCAACCTATACATATCAGTATCGAATCTCTATATGTTTATGTATTGGCGATATTTGGTTAATATCTCAGCCGAAATTTGTCTGTCATTTTATGATCTTCAGTTTTTTTTTATTTAATATATCCGATTCCAATAGGTATTATCCTATGTGTTCAATATTGATATGGCTGTGACTTACACTGACCAAAATTTTCGTCCATGACCCAAACGACCCCCCAAATCAATTGATGACCCAAACATCTTCTAATGCTTCAATGGGAATTGGTTAGTTAAGGTGCCCCTTGAGGAACTCTTGGTAACTCATTTAATTAATGGACCAAAATGCTTTATTGGGGAATTGCATCTTCATTTCCGTTAAACAAACCACAGTCTAGGCAATATGAGATCCATACTTTTTCAAATATTTTCATGAGTAGAAAATTTAATTCCATCATAATTCATAAATAGTGTACTCAACCCTGCCCTCAAATGATTCCCATTCCAACAGTCATGTCTCATGACTACCAAACTTACTGGCACTCATGACATGCCCAACTGACTTTGATGATTCCCATAAATAATGCAATTAATCCCACCCTCAAATGATTCCCATTCCAATAGTCATTTTTCATGACTACAGAACCTATCGGCACCCATAACATGCCCAACTGACATTGAGCTGAATTCCATGCAAAACTTGTTACATGAATTCTCAGTAATTACTTACCAAAAAAAAAAAAAAAAAGATTCTCAATATTATATTGCCCACTGTGTTGCAGCCCTTTTCATCAAAAAACCATCTTTTGGTCATCGTAAAGCCTCTTTTTTTTTTTTTTCGTTGCAGCTTTTACTGCAATCCCCATCTCCCCCCCCTCCCCTCCGTGAAGAATAGAAAAAGTCCAGATTTCTCTTGTCATGATGAGTATTACTTTTTATAGTGATAAAGACAAATAGCCCAATATATATGTGCCTTTGTTATTACAATTGGTTTGGTCAATCAGTGATGGGAGTTGCCAAGCCTCATGTATTGATCGTAATATATCATTTGGTTTTACGTTTTACAGGTATTTATTGACATATTATTTTCAATACTCCGAACTTCATAGTCATTCTTGCAGATGTAAGTAATCCAGTGTTGCTTTTGTTTAGGTAAAACATCCAAAGAGGAGAATGGCCCAGCCTCAAATGGCTCCATTGCCATGGCAAAGGATAGTAAGTTTTTTCTTCATCATTTACATGGATATAGGAAATTGTCTTCTCAAATCTTCTTTTTAATTTCTTAGTTTTGCTTGGAAATCTGCATCCTTGAGTATTTTTGACATTAGTTAATGATTGACCATGCAACATTAAAAAATTCCACTTTTGGCCTCTTCCCAAGTTCAAAATTCTATCTACAAATTTAGGCCCTGTAATTGAATATCCACAGATTGTCTTTGCAACCAAACATATTTCCTTTCAATTAAAGCAGCGTGTGCCCCTTTATCTAGTTATACAGAACTTTGTGCCCCAATTAAAGCAACGTATGCCCCTTAATCATGTGGAAAACACCTGTCATGCGAGTCATTATCTTTTGGACCAAACCATATTGCTCTTATGAATGGTTTAGGGAATCCTACTCCCAATAATAAAGTGAAAAATAATCAGAAAGAAATGATAGAAGCCAAAGCCTTGGGTTCCACTGTTGTAAAATTCTATTTATTATTTTGAAATTTTAAATCATGTGGCTGTTTTCTTTGTAAACGTGATTTTTCTAATTGTTGTGTTTTTGTTCCTTCATTGTCTATGTGAGGACATTGTAATCTTTTATGTTTTATTTCTCTTTTGCTTCATTCTTCTGCACAAACAGTATTACTTTAGAGTCCAAACAACCTGAAGAGTATCACCTTCTTGGTTGCCTTGTCTAGACTCTTACTCCATTATTTCACAATGTAACTCAATATATATACATCTATGCATCCCAGGGGTGTTACTGATGGCATGTCATATATCATACCATAATTAGAATATATATTAATTATTGTATTATAGCTGTTAATATATTATGTTTATTAACCTAATATTGCCATTCTTATTCATTTATTTGTAATTAATGTATTTGTTGATTATCAGCCTTGTAATGGAAGGCATCCTCACAAGGTAGGGATCGAGATTCAAACTCTAATTTGTTTGATAGTTACAATATGCCAATTGTTCCCTCCGTAATTCTTCACTATATTTTTTTCAGAAAAAATATTTGAAAGATGGTAAATTTATTAGCACATTAAATTAAATCCACTCCCTTTGGGGCAAAAACAATGATCGAGTGTAGAGCATCTCTCAGATCCCAGAACAAATCAAGACCAAATCATATAAAAACCCATAAATACATCAATTCTAGGAACATTCTTCATATACAATATAGACTTTACTTTTCTTTTATTCTACTAATTCCTATAGCCCAGTACAATGCTTCTGGTTGCATGTCTGTTTTCCTTTTCTGGAACTACCACAACTTTTATGGCATATGTTTTTCTTTTTTTTTGTGGTACTAATTTGGAAACCAACTGTCATAGCATATTAGGCTTGAAAGCCCATCCAAGAGCTATCTTGCCATCCAAGGGCTATCTTTAGATTGGCATTGAACAGAATAATAGCTCCTCTAAAGTTATGCTCAATATGAATACTTGTCAAAATCGATGTCTCTTCCTGGCTTTAGTTCTGCAATCTGTATCTTTTCATTTTCTTTGTTCTCACTATCCCCAGCAGCTGAAAAATGATCCTTCTTCCAATATTGTTCTTTCTTGGTATATACCCTGCAGTTGTCTTTCTTTCTAGGTTCAGTTTGAAAGGCCTTATGATGTCTTACAAGCACGAGAAGCTTCATTAAAGTGCAGAAACGCCACCTTCATGTATTATAAAGCCAAAGCATTAGTCTGAAGAGTTAACAGCTGGAAGACTAAACTAAATTTGAGGTCAAAGGAAGTTGTTATTGAATAAACAGCTCAAATTGAATCAATTGTTGATCATCTGCACAACTCTTGGTACCTTTAGTTGAAGCATACATGGAATATAGTACTTTTAATATTTTTTTATTAAACTTAACAAGTATTTGAATGAACAAGGATCTACGTCAAAAAAGAGGGTTTGATTGAGTATCGAGGAGTCAAAGAATTTCGACCAAAATACCAAATGAAAGTAGATCGGTTTTTTTTCATTCCCGAGGAAATGCTTAACTTCTTATATAATGATACCAAACAATAGTCTCATAGGAGCAGGCACACAGATCACTTTAAACACAAACAGCTGGGTAGGTGGGTTGGTGCAAGTAGAGAATTTTAAAAAAGATTGAACTTACAATCTTTTCTGGAGATATTCATTTTCTTGTAGAAATTGATAATGTGTACTGATATAATGGAAATTTGATACCACTAAGAAGGGGAAAAATTTTCAAGAATTCAAAACTTTGAAAAATTGGATCTATGACCAACGAATATGCTTTAAGAGTAGATCCATTGTGTAATGCCTTTACAGCTATGATAGAACAAGGTACATTGAATGATAGGTGAGGACTTTTAGGAGATTGTATAGAAAAAGTATGAGGTTTTACTTCATGTAGCAGGGTCTCTTTTAGTTTTATTAGTTCTTTTATATAAATTCTAAACCCTAAATCTTGAAGATACATTGTTGGGAAAAAACAGAAGGGATTTGACAAACTGAATGATAGGGAGATTTCTGTTCAAGATTGTCAATCGTTGTGCTAGTTTGTGATATTTGCATCAGTTACAATAAGGTTCTTTGAGTTGCCTCTTATGCTTGAATTGCCGCCATTCATACCATTGATCTCCATTTTAAATCATTAACTTGGCCTTTACATTGCACGTGTCAGCAGATTGTCTTTTGCAAAAGTGATGTGAACACTAAACTTTGGTAATAAATTTGTAATCTATTATTATTGAGCCACATTATGATTGCATCTAGCCTTGTCTTTGAGTATATACTTAGGGATATCATGTTGGGCGGATTGTTATATGAGTCGATCCATATTTGGCTGTATATGATCTTTAGAACAAGTCAATTTTGAGCAATTTGATAATCCATACGTGGATCAAGTGACGATGAGTGTGCATTAATGCTAACTCTTTTCCTTATTAATTAATTACTGTCCTCCCCCCCCCCCCCCGGCGCGGAGTGTAAAAGAGAGGCAAAAGGCCTTGACAAAAAGAACAGCATAGCCTAAAGAACTGTAAGTGTAGCGACTGTCCCTTGCGTGAGGGATAGGAATAATGAAGGACTTCTTGTTTTCTATTACCAAGTCCACATCCATGTTTTGTTGCAATTGCTTTTATCCACACCCCTCAGTGAAAAATTCTCATGAAAACAAATGTTTTGCTAGCAGAACAGAGGAGGGCACAACGAAACGAGGGTACTGTTTGGGCAAGGGACAGATCTATATTTGACTGTCTGTAATCTTTAGAGTAACTCAATTTGAGCAGTTTGATAATCCACAAATGGAGCAAGTGGCCACAAGAGTGCATTAAGGCTAACTCTTGTCCCTTCTAATTAATTCCTGTCCTCGTGCAGAAACCTCTGATGAAGATGGACAAATCAAAGATCAAAATAACTCCAGCAAACATGGCCAGAAGAATGACTTCCGTGATGATACTCCAAAGCAGAATGGGGATTCATACATTACACTCACGGGGCACAGAGCTGGTGAAGCTGCAATCGTGTATGAGCACGGTGCCGACATTGAGGCGATGATGCCAAAGCTCTGGCACTCAGACTACTACACTGAGCCTCGAATCCAAGAGCTGGCAGCCAAGGAAAGGGCTGAGCCGGGGTACTGTCGGCGTGTCAAGGACTTTGTTGTTGGCCGACATGGCTATGGGAGCATCAAGTTCCTGGGGGAGACCGATGTTCGACGGCTCGACCTCGAGTCCCTTATCCAGTTCGACAACCGAGAGGTGTGTGTATACATGAACGACAGCACGAAACCGCCCTTGGGACAAGGTCTTAACAAGCCAGCCGAGGTAACACTGCTCAACATCAAGTGCTACGACAAGAAGGCCGGACGGCTATACACTGAGGGGCCAGAAGTCGAGAAGTACAAGGAGATGCTGAAGAAGAAGGCCGAGGATCAGGGTGCAGAATATTTGTCCTATGACCCGGTCGTCGGGGAGTGGAAATTCCGGGTCAGCCATTTTTAGCCCGTATGGGCTTGATGATGAAAATGACTAGAATCTGACCTGCTGCAATCTGTGGAATTTCTGGGTGGTTTTCTTAGTATTTGATTCATTGAGAGTTTTTCGATATTGTGGTTCGTGTCGTCGGTTTCTGCTTTGGATCTGACACTTTGATGTCTCTGAAGCTTTTTCTTTTTCTTTTTTTTTTGGGGGGG
>JAODPA010076723.1:0-28165 GCA_025585075.1 Nepenthes mirabilis
TCTAAAATCAAATTTAGTATTCAGACAACAGCATGAGTATATTCTGGGTCCCACTCCAAAATTCTGATCATTCCTCAAAATTTTACAATATTTTAATTTATTTTTATCACGTTCGAAATACCCAAAATTATAATTAATATTAAAATAATCAAAACAGGATCCGAAATATTACATGATCATTGCGGCCAAAAGTGATACCCTACCACTCAATGCTAGCTCCTCTTGCTCCTAGCTTATTCTTCTCTTCCTAGTCGGGATTCTATGATATTGACACTGCTGCTAGTAACTTAGTTGTGAAGTAGTTGAAATTTCGGCACTCCAATCCTAGTTAGAGGTGGGTGTTGATCGCCCCGAATGAACTTTTTCAACAACCCCTTTTGATGAGGGCCTTGATTTATCTTTGGAGGTTCCTATGATCTTGTGTGTTACGTCTTGGTCATCAATGAAAGTGGTAACATTTGGACTAGTCAGTTGAGTTATGACGACCCATAAGTTTGAGCTACTTTAGGGGCTATTAATTTTGGATCTATATCAGGATATTGGTACGCATTTCATTAAAAAGCATCATATTTTGTTATTATGGGAAATCCTTGGGTGAAGACCTCATGGGTTAGGGGTCACATGATCCTTCTCATGAGCTCCCTTTACAATTGTATCTTACAGGGTGGTCGGGTCTGCCTCCAATTGTTCGATATGCCAGTCTTGCTTATTCACCTCTTTTGATAAGATGTAAAATCGGAATATATTCACTAGCTTTTCATAGGAGGCGGGTTGTCTCATCATAACCTCATTGTAGAACTCTCCTCCCTATAGGGTGCTGTAGAATATCCTTACTTTTATTCTTGTCTACCAAATTTAGGATACCCCGAGCTTTGGCATTGAAATGGGTGCAATAGTCCTTTAAACTCTCAATTTGATGTTGCCCAATGTTGACTAGGTGCCATGGATCTTTCTCGAGTACTCTATTATAGGCAAAACGAGACAAGAAGCTCTGGGATTGCTCCTTAGAGGAGCCAATACTTTGGGTTTGGATCTAATAGAACCAAGTTCAAGTACCGCCCTTCAATGTCATTCGGAACCTTTGGCATAGGGATGCATCACCAAGTTTTTAGAATCTTAGAAGAGTGTGAAAGTAATCAAGAAGGTCTCAAAGAACCGAGGTACTAATGTATTGCATGTTCTATAGAGCCTTGAATTTTTTCAACAAGTGACTCCAAAATGGGATCAGTAAAAGGCGTCAGTGCACCAACTAGTGCCATGCTTGCTTGGCTTAGTTCTTTGAACAACCTCTGCTCGATCTTTCATATGTGTTCCTCAATCCTATTCATTAACACCTATCTGTGGGTGTCATGCATAGTTCTAAGGTTGGTACTAGCTGTGGTTATTAGCTACCATAGAATCTCAATATGTAGGGTGCTTTTTTTTTTTGGTGGTTCCCTTGGTTTACTAGTTACAAAGGCACTTCTATATTCGAGATAGCATTATTTATATGACACACTCATTTGTCTCTCGTTGACTTTGTTCTTCTTGTAGCACCTTTTGTGCTAATGTTGTTATGTTTTATTTTTGATGTTAGGTCGATGCAAATATTGAGGGACCTAGTGGTTCTACTTTGATTGGTTGGGGCTCTGCCATCCAGTTGAGCCTCCTTATGGTTATGTCCATTTTGCCCATGTGGGCCATCATTGTGCCAAGGAGGGCATCCATTTCTTGGACCATCTTATTTTGGGATATAGAAGATTCTTGTCCAACGTGTGTGTATTCGGGGAAGGGCACTGCTGCCTTTGGAACCCCATGAATCACGAGTGAACATTTGGTTCTTTCTCTTTTTAGAATGGGATGACTAGTCATATCATTGACTAGGCTTAGCTAATCATTTTCATATATAATACTAATAATATATACCTGATGTCTATTTTGACCAATGATTACCCTATGTGAGATCTGAACCTAAATATTGTTGCTTTGATCTTGCGCACTATAAACAATAAAATTAATGGGAATTTAGATTTTTTATAAAAAAATTCTTTTGATATCTAACTCAGTATCAGTTTGAGTAGAGAAAGAGAGTTAAAAAGCTACCAACTATATATGAATTATGTTTCAAGTCCGATGTGTCAGGTAGTTTGACATGGAAGGGTCGAGTGCATTTGTGACGGAACAGATTTTTTTTTTCCCAAAAGTTTCCGTCAAGACAGGAAAAGGATAACTTATAAGTATACAACTAACAATCATTCACAAATCTTCCTACAACAAGCCTACACAGGATCACATGAGCCATCCATGGCATAAATCTATAAAAGCGTTAGCTATACTAACAGTTCAATAACGAGATACCGTCTAGGACCTGTACAGTACATCCAAAAGTTTAGAGCGGAAGCTAAACTAATAACCTGCAGAAGTATAGTTTTTCCTTTTTACTATCGCATATATCATGCATTCTATACAAAATCCACATGTCCATGAACATCCATAAATACAAGATCAGTATATAAAATCGCATGATCAGACAAATCTTTACGTCAGCAGGCTCTCCCAAAAATAGCTCCAAATGCCACAGGTCCTCAAAAGTCTTCAGAAATTTTCTCTTGATCACTCATTTTCGTCAGGCACTAACTCTACTGTCTCATCTGGAGGGAAAAAAATAATAAAATAGTGAGCCGGGGACCAGTAGGGTACATGCACATGAGCAGTAAAATAGTGATGTAGAACGGTCATGTAACTATACATAAATAGAACGGTTAATAAGAATATAATCTAGGAAATAGAGAAAACATACTTTGACGGTATTAAACTTTAAAATCAGAAATTAGTAGTCGGTAAACAGTAATCAGTAAACGTTAATTAGCAAACGAAAAACGGTAAGCAGTAGTCAGTGTGCAGTATTCGATAAACTGTAAATAGTAATCGATACTCGGTAAATGGTAAACGGTAAATGGTACTTCATAATCGGTAATCAGTACAGTAAACGGTAACATAACATTATCGATAACGAACCCTGCCAGTATACCCTACTAGTTGAGAAGGCGAATAATCAAGGATAGATTGTGTTCACTCCACACAATCCAAAACCTATAATTGTAATATCCCATCTCACGGGATCGGTACGGTATGCCACCCGAAGGTAGGCCGGTAACGGTAAATCCTCCTGACCGTAACGCCCCTGGGAAGGGCGGACCACAAATAACTCAATAGACAGAGTTATCCTCGATTACTACCGAAAAGTCCTAAGGCATGCTGGAGAACCTATCCGGATTGTAGTCAGTCCCGAGTCTTAAGTAACAGTAATAGAAATAACCTCTTTATTAAAAACACTCTTTCACAATCATAGTTTTACAATTTACTTTTAGTTAACTTCAGAATGTATTGTAACGGTCTAAAACTCCTTCAGTTTTGCTTAAATGGAGCATGAAATTTTTATTGGTACAAGTCCGTGTAAATTTTCAGAAACAAATTATATAGGGAGCTTCTCTTCAATATCAATTAACTTTTATATAACTGGAGCTTTGGTTAAAAATCACAGAAACCCCTTCATTTTTGTACTTAGCGCTTTGCCAAAGTCTTCGGACTCAAATCGATCTCTATACATGTGCTTATTCGTGAAATAAATGCCATAAATTCATGCATATATATTAAATCATTTAATTTACTCAAGCTTCACAATATTTTCGAGCTAGGGTTTCATCACATATTTTCGGAAGCAAATCGAACAACATTTACATGCATGTACATAAAATCGAAGTCAAAACTTGTAATAAACACGGATAAACACAAAATCTAACCGAATAATCGAAGGAAACATACTTCATTTACTTTAAACATGCATCAACATCATTTTAAAGCATTTTTATCAATTTTAAAGCAAGAAGAAACGGTAAAAATGAAAAACAACGTCCGAAGTACACTTGTCTTGACCCGATCTAACTTTATTTCTACCGGGAGTGGATTGGAACAAGCGATTCTCCTCTTTCCCCTTCTGTTCTCCCTCTTCTTCGTTCGTGTCTCTTCTCTTTCTCTCCCACTTTCTTTTTCTCATTCTATTTATAAATAAACGAAATCAGAACGCGGGTGAAAGTCGGGGCCGCACTCGAGCGCGCCTCGAGCGCTCAGCGAGCGGGCCATATTCTGTTTTTCGCGCTCGAGTAGCCAGCGGGCGAGCGACAAGCGGGCTACATTTTGTTTTATGCGCTCGAGCGGTCAGCGGGCGAGCTGCGAACAGGCTACATTCTGTTTTTCACACTCGAGCGGTCAACGGGCGCGCGGCCTGCAGGGCAGCTATTGGATTTTGCGCTCGCTGCAGCGCCTCGGGGGCGCAGCAGGTGCCACACGGCTGCTTACTGATCTTGGATATTTTTCTAACTTTTTACTTTTAACCATCATTTTTCACTATAAGTTTGGCCTCTTAATAATACTTATCGTTCTAATTACTTCCAAATTTTCACGTTTTCAGTTTCAGGGCCTCACAACCCTCCCCCACTTAAAGAACTTTCGTCCTCGAAATTAATTAAACTATATACCTCAAGAGAATAAGTGAGGATACTTATTTCGGATCTCATCTTCGGATTCCCATGTGGCCTCTTCCGGTGAATGATTTCTCCAAAGCACTTTCACCAGGGGGATAGTCTTTGTTTGCAACTTCTGATCCTTTCGGTCTACAATTTACAGTGGTTCCTCAATGTAGGACAAATCCTTGTCAATAGACAAAGATCCGTAGTCAATCACAAGTGCTGGATCATGGACGTACTTCCGAAGCATCGATACATGAAACAGATCATGTACGCCCATCAGATTAGGTGGTAACGCCAACCTATAGGCTACCTCCCCGATCCTTTCTAAAATCTCAAAAGGGCCAATGAACCGGGGCTTCAGTTTGCCCTTCACTCCAAACCGGAACGTGCCTTTGGATGGTGAGACCTTTAGAAACACAAGATCTCCTACCTCGAAACTCAATTCTATCATTCGCTTGTCCACATGACTTTTCTGTCGGCTCTGAGCAACCTTCAAATTGTCATGAATCACCTGAATCTTCTCTGCTGTCTCTTTCACAATCTCCAGGGCCAAAATCCTTTTGTCTCCAGTCTCTTCCCAATGAATCAGTGACCTACACTTTCTCCCATACAATGACTCAAAAGGTGCCATGCCAATACTAGCTTGGTAGCTATTATTATAAGCGAATTTAGTTAGTGCCAGATACGTATCCCAAGTTCTTTTCATCTCCAAAATAGAGGCCCTCAATATATCCTCAAGAATCTGAATGGTACGCTAAGATTGGCCATCGGTCTGGGGGTGATATGCATACTGAACTTCAACTCTGTCCCCAACTCCTTATACAAGCTCTCCCAAAACCTCGAGACAAAATACGAATCTCTATTAGACACAATGGAGGCAGGAACTCCATGAAGCCTCACGATCTCATTTACATACAATTGAGCCAACCTATCACGCGAATAGGTCGTCCTGATCGCAAAGAAGTGGGCTGATTTTGTCAGCTGATCAACTATAACCCATACGGCGTCATGATTCCTAGGAGTCCTCGGCAAACCCAATACAAAGTCCATAGCAACATCCTTCCATTTTCAGCTCGGGATTGGCATTGACTGTAACAGTCCAGAAGGCTTCCTCCTTTTAGCCTTCAATTGCTGACATACTAGACACTTATCCACGTAAGCCATGATATCTCTCTTCGTATTTCTCTACCAGAAGATTTTCTTCAGATCTTGATACATTTTATTCGTCCCTGGGTGGATTGTATACCGAGACTGGTGAGCCTCCTTCAAAATTTTCTCCTTCAACCCTTTATCATCCAGTACACATAATCGATCTCTAAACCTCAACACACCATCAGCCCGGATGTTAAAATCAGCTCGAGACTCTTTACTCAAATCACCAACAATATCCATGAGGAACGGATCATTCACCTGCTTCTCTTTAACTTCACTAACTACCTCTGATTGAATCTGAAAGTATGACAGGAGCATCCTATCACCTTTGGCATAGCATTGGATATCGCACTACTTCAAATAATCCAACATCTCTATCTGTTTGACCTGCAGGTGTGCCACATAATCTGATCAGCGACTCAATACGTCCGCTACTATATTGGCTTTCCTCGGCTTGTACTGTATCTCGCAATCATAATCTTTCAAAAAATCGAGCCATCTCCTTTGCCTGATGTTGAGTTCCTTTTGCGAAAATAGGTACTTCAAACTTTTGTGGTCTGAATTTACAAAGAACCTCTCACCATATAGATAATATCTCAAAATTTTTAATGCAAAGACTACAGCAGAAAGCTCGAGGTCATGAGTAGGATAATTTTTCTCATGCACTTTCAATTGCCTAGATCCATATGCCACGACTTTACCGTGCTGCATCAACACACCCTAGACCTGCTTTAGAGGCGTCGCAATACACCTCAAAGCCTCCTGAACCCTCCGAAATGATCAGCACCGGAGCAGTGGTCAAACGATCATTCAGCTCCTGGAAGCTCAGATCACACTCCTCTGTCCACACAAACTTAGCATCTTTCTTCAGTAACCGAATCAGAGACATAGCAATTTGCGAAAAATTCTCTACAAAACGACTGTAATATCCCGCTATACCCAGAAAGCTCCTACCTCGGTCACAAAAGACTGTCTGCTCCAACTTGTAATAGCCTCTATTTTCTTGGGATCCACAGAGATGCCACCATCAGAAATCACATACCCCAAAAATATCACCTTCTCGAGCAAGAACTCACACTTACTCAGCTTGGCATACAATTTTTCCTCGCAGAATACTTGAAGTACCTTCCTCAAATGAATTTTGTGCTCCTCATGATCCTTTGAATAAATCAAGATATTATCAATGAATACCACTATAAATTTATCCAAGTACGGCTTGAAAACCCTATCCATCAAATCCATAAAAGCAGCTGGAGCATTTGTGAGACTGAAAGGTATAACAAAAAACTCATAGTGGCCATAACGTATCCGAAAAGCTGTTTTAGCCACATCCTCCGACTTGATCCTCAATTGGTAATAACTGGACCTCAAATCAATCTTTGAAAACACTCAAGATCTTTGTGACTAATCAAATAAATCATCAATGTGCGGTAGAGGATATTTATTTTTAATCGTGATCTTATTCAACTCACAATAGTCAACACACAACCTCAAAGACCCATCTTTCTTCCTTATGAACAACACCGGTGCACCCCGAGGAGATACACTCGGTCTGATAAAATCCTTGTCTAACAGCTCTTGCAATTGCAACTTCAACTCCTTCAATTCAGCCGAAACTATACGATAGGGGATTTAGAAATTGGACTAACACCAGGAACAATAACAATCTCAAACTCAATCTCGCGGTGTGGAGGCAATCCAGGCAACTCCTTTGAAAATACATCCTCAAAGTCACAAACAATCAAGATGTCCTTAGCTGGCACACTATGACTTCCAATAGTGCAGGCATATGCCAAGTAAGCTCTACATCCACTTCTCATCAAATGCTTAGCATGTAAAGCAAAGATCAACACAGGCACTCCCTTTTTTTAATGCCCTAAAAGAAAAAGGGCTCTATTCCAGAAATATTAAAACAAACCCGCTTCAGAAAATAGTCAATACTGGCATAGTATTTAGCCAATCAGTCCATTCATAAAATCACGTCAAAATCACCCATGTTCAATAGCACTAAGTCCACAACCAAACGGTTTCCATTCACCTCAACTATACATTCTGGATACATAACATCCGTAATCACAGAAGATCTGGTTGGAGTACACACAGATAATTCACAATCCAAAATACACGGGGTAGATACAATATAGCATACAAACTATGAAAAAATAAAGAAATGTGCAGACCCCGAGTCAAATAATATGGATGCAGAAACTCCACAAATAGAAAGGGTACCTTCCATAACATTTGGAGATGCCTCCGGATCTTGAACAGCCACCGCGAAGGCCTTTGCCGAGACAGTAGGCTTCTTTCCTTCCAGCCTCGGAGGTAGCGGACAGTCCGTGATAATGTGGCCTTGCTGCCCATATCTGAAACACGCTTCTGACATCTTGTGGCATACTTGTCCCGGATATTTCTTCCAACAGAAAGTACAGTCATCAGCCGACGCTCTAGTACTGGTTACTGACTGAGCCGGTACAATACTCTTTCCCTTGTCAGCCGCTCTAGTCTTCTTGGACGGTCCAGAAGACCCTGCAGCTGATCTGGTACTTAGTTCCGCTTGGCTGGCGGTCGTCTTTACATAGAATCTCTCTGTCTCGGCCTCCTTCTCATAGATCACTACTTTGTCTAGGATCTCGGCATAAGTTTGGAGCTTTAAAATAGACAACAACTTTCTAATGTTATCCCGCCGCCCTTGCAGGAACTTCTTTGCTTTCCTCTGCTCATCCTCTACGTAGAAAGGTGCAAAATGGGACAGCTCAGTAAACTTGGCATCATACTCCTTGACCATCATATTCCATTGTCTCAATCTCATAAATTCTTACTCCTTCTGATCTCGGAGACTGGATGGGAAATACTTTTCTAGAAATGTATCCTCAAACATCTCTTAGGTAATAGCTTCATTAGGCATTCCCATCGCCCTTTTCTGCATATCCCACCAACAATCAGCCTCACCTTCCAGCATGTACGCCGCGAAGGTGATATTTTCTCTATCGGTACAGTTAAGTACAGCGAATATCTTCTTCATCCTTTTCAACTATATGTTTATTTCATTTGGATCGGGCTTTCCTAGGAAGCCCGGTGCTCATTCAGCTGTGAATCTATCATATGTCGTAGGACCAAGAAGTGTCGGAGCTTGCTCGGTGCAGGAATAGGAGCCATGTGCTTTTGCTCGATAGATTCTATTACATTGGTCATCCTCTCCAACAGATCAATATAAGCGGCCTCTCTATCATAGGGCGTGCTAGCGCCACCATGGTCATTCCTTCTACCTCTTCTACTTGCCATCCTATAATCAATGTAAACACAAGGCTATAAGGACAAGGATCCAATGGAATGAGGAAGAAACATTCAACAGTTTTAAGAAATGTCTAGCCTAGTCTAATAACCAATCTCTTAAAGGTCCTAACTGTCTTAACTTCTTCTACTTATTCCTACAGGAATTCTATTCAGAGATTCAATCCTATGCTTCTGCTTTTCGGTCGATCAATTCCTAAGACATCTCAATTCTCTGATACCAAATGTGACGAAATAGATTTTTTTTTCAAAAGCTTCCGTCAAGACAGGAAATGATAACTTATAAGCATACAACTAACAATCATTTACAAATCTTCCTACAATAAGCCTGCACAGGATCACATAAGCCATCCATGGCATAAATCTACAAAAGCGTTAGCTATACTAACAGTTCAATAACGAGATGCTATCTAGGACCTATACAGTATATCCAAAAGTTTAGAGCGGAAGCTAAACTAATAACCTACAGAAGCATAGTTTTTCCTTTTTACTATCTCATACATCATATATTCTATACAAAATCCACATGTCCATAGACATCCATAAATACAAGATTAGTATAAAAAATCACATGATCAGACAAGTCTTTACATCAACAAGCTATCCCAAAAATAGCTCCGAATGTCACAGGTCCTCAAAAGTCTTCAGAAATTTTCTCTTGATCACTCTTTCTTGTCAGGCACTAACTCTACTGTCTCATCTGGAGGGAAAAATAATAATAAAATAGTGAGCCGGGGCCCAGTAAGGTACATGCACATGAGCAGTAAAACAGTGATGTAGAACGGTCATGTAACTATGCATAAACAGAACGGTTAATCATAATAAAATCCAAGAAATAGAGAAAACATATTTTGATGGTGTTAAACTTCAGAATCAGAAATCAGTAGTCGGTAAACAGTAATAAGTAAACGTTAATTAGCAAACGAAAAAAGGCAAGCAGTAGTCGGTGTTCAGTATTCGGTAAACTGTACACAGTAATCGATACTTGGTAAACGGTAGACGGTACTCCATAATCGGTAATCGGTACAGTAAACGGTAACATAATCGAGGATAGATTGTGTTCACTCCACACAATCCAAGGCCTGTAATTGTAATATCCCATCTTACGGGATTGGTACGGTATGCCAACCGAAGGTAGGCCGGTATGATAAATCCTTCTAACCGTAACGCCTCGAGAAAGGGCAGACCACAAATAACTCCATAGACAGAGTTATCCTCAATTACCACCGAAAAGTCATAAGGCATGTCGGAGAACCTATCCGGACTGTAGTCAGTCCTGGGTCTTAAGTAACAGTAATAAAAATAACCTCTTTATTAAAAACCCTCTTTCCCAATCATAGTTTTACAATTTACTTTTAGTTAACTTCAAAATGTACGGTAACGGTCTAAAACTCCTTCAGTTTTGCTTAAACGGTGCATGAAATTTTCATCGGTACAAGTCCGCGCAAATTTTCAGAAACAAATTATATAGGGAGTTTCGCTTCAATATCAATTAACTTTTATATAACTGGAATTTTGGTTAAAAATCACTAAAACCCCTTCATTTTTGTACTTAGCGCTTCACCAAAGTCTTCGGACTCAAATCGATCTCTATACATGTGCTTATTTATGAAATAAATGCCATAAATTTATGCATATACATTAAATCATGTAATTTACTCAAACTTCATAATATTTTCAAGTTAGGGTTTCATCACATATTTTCGAAAGTAAATCGAACAACATTTACATGCATGTACATGAAATCGAAGTCAAAACTTACAATAAATATGGATAAATACAAAATCTAACCGAATAATCGAAGGAAACATGCTTCATTTACTTTAAACATGCATCAATATCATTTTAAAGCATCTTTATCAACTTTAAAGTAAGAAGAAACGGTAAAAACGAAAAACAACGTCCGAAGTACACTTGTCTTGGCCCGATCTACCGTTATTTCTCTCACACTTTCCTTTTCTCTTTCTATTTATAAATAAACAAAATCAGAATGCGGGTAAAAGTCGGCGCCGCGCTCGAGTGCGCCTCGAGCGTTCAGCGAGCGGGCCGTATTCTTTTTTGGCGCTCGAGCGGCCAGCGGGCGAGCGGCAAGCAGGCTACATTCTATTTTTTGCACTCGAGCGGCCAACGGGTGAGCGGCGAGCGGGCTACATTCTATTTTTTGCGCTCGAGCGGCCAGCAGGCGCACGGTGAACGGGCAGCTACTGGATTTTGCGCTCGCTACAGCGCCTCAGGCGCGCAGCAGGTGCCACATGGCCGCTTGCCGATTTTGGATATTTTTTCGAATTTTTACTTTCAACCATCATTTTTCACTATAAGTTTGGCCTCTTAATAATACTTATCGTTCTAATTACTTCCAAATTTTCACAATTTTAATTTCGGGGCCTCACAGCTTTGGCAAGCTTGATGGGATATGAGATGATTAGCTTTTGGAAGATTTTTCCATTGCGATCCAAATTCTGGGAGATGCTCATTTTTTCGAGAGATGGGATGAATGGTTTGCTCTTGGCCGATTGATTTCTCCAAAGAGTGTTTGACACTTCTGTCTCAGGGGTAGCTAGATGCATTTGTTGGAGTAAATGCTTTCTTCTCTCTCTTCTTCACCGAGGCCGCTCCGACGCTCAAGTCAGCAAATTCCCGCAATAAACGAAAATGGCGCACGCTAAAGGGGTGCGCGGAGGAATGCTGTGAAAACGTAAGAGATGTTTGCGCGGTGATGTGGGGAATGCAGTGATCAGGTAGCGGAAGGCCTAACTTCCTTGATGCACCGCAACGGGTGGCTAACTTTCCCGTGATCTCAGAAGATGTTGGGAAGGAGAGCGAGTTAGCTATCGCCAACGGAGGTGAGGTGGTGCTCAGCTCCAACTCGTCGCTCTCGTGTTATCGATTAGAGAAGAGGGGAGTAGTAGAGTATGATTAGCCGTTTGAATTCTTTGTTCAAAAGAAAGCAGCTGATGAAGATGCTGAAGGAGAGGAGCCCCTTTCTCTGTGGGGTGCGAGGGCTCTTATACGCCTCTCCCCATTGGATTCTTGGGCGCCAAAACGCCCGTTGCTTGGACCATCGCGCCGCTGGTCACTGTTGTGGACCGCCGGTCATGCCGGTTGTCCTTTTACAGTGGCTGGCACGCTGCTGAGCGTTGTTAACCACGGCTGATTTTTCCCTGAGCGGGGATTGGTTTGTCACCTGCAGACGGCAGCAGGTGCCTTTGGCGCTGCGCCAGCCACTCCTCTATTGGCTAGCCTTTTTGCCTTTTTTTGTCTGTTTCCGGCGACGCATTTAATGCGCTGCAGGTTTCCGTTGTCTTCCGCCAGCGTGGGTTTGCGCCTTTCGCTCCTTGCGCTGGGCCGATTGTCTCGCGCAGGCTTTTGGATCTCTTGTGGGCCACGGCCTGCTTCGTGGGCTTGGACATGTTTCATGGGCCAGGACATGGGACCCAACACTAGCCCCCCATGCCTGGGCCGGCCAGTGGTCGGGCCTGGCATGTCTTCTGGGCCCATTTTCGCAGTCCTCACATCCTTCCTCATGCCGCGTCGTTTTTTGTCGTCTTTTGAGCTCGCGCCTTCCCTAGGAGCCAAGACAGGATTTTTCAGGCGTTGTTATGACCTGTCACTTCACCAGGCGAGATTCGCGTGCCTTGGATTGCGTCTGACCAGCAGTTTTTGCTATTGCCTGAAAGACGTTTGCTGGATGCCGTATCTCGTCAAGCAAGATGGTAGCTGGCGTTTCGCCCATAAATAGGAGGGCACCCAAGCAAGTTGAGCTCATCCCTTGGCAACCATCAAAGTGACGATGTGGAGATCCTGGCATTCCCTGCCTTTAGCGGGTCCTCGAGAGGGAATTGGATGGATCAGCCGAATGCTTGAGGCCCTTGTCGAAGACTATCGTAACCCTTGTTCTGCAGTTCGCCTTCTTTGCTAACGAGAGTGGCTCGGCCATTCCGCTACCGTCGTGCGCTTCCTTCCGGGTTGTGGCCTGGCTGGCTCGAGCGGATCCTTGAAGGATCCCCGCGGGTACCTTCACCGGTTAGATGAAGGCTTTCGTAGGGGATCACCCCGCGGGTCACGCCAGGGCACTAACCACGGAAGGATCGCGAGGTCAGTAGCCCTCCGTGGAAGCTGGGCTTCTCACCCAACTTTCCCGGAGTGCCTTACCTTGGTGCTTCCCGGACCCTGGTGGATTGGTCCCTTTAAACCTCCACCAGGAGATGCTCTTCGCCTCTAAACCAGTGCGCTCAGTGAAATACCGACTGTTTCTGCCATTGGGATCTGATGTAGATCACGTTCGCCGAGCTCATCTGGGGCACGGTAGGGGAGCATACGGGGCTCCGCACCGTAGTTTTCTTTCGTCTTTCTCGTAGCCTTATTGTTGTAGATTTTGTATTTCGTAAGAGAGCATTGATTAATAAAAGAAGTAGCCTCTTTTTGCCTTCAATTTTCATCTTGTCTTCATGTACATTTTCCTGTCGCCGGGCGTTTTGCCCTGAGGATCCACGTGTTATTCCGCAGGAGCTCGAGGGGTTCCTGTCAGCCATCACATCTCTTGGGGTGGCCAGCGCATTTAATTCCTGCATGGCCAAGAGACGTTGCTTCGTTTTGGAAACGCGTGAGCTCACGGGAGCCTCCCACGTGGAGAATCCCCATTGGCCATGCCTTAGATGCATTCCGTCTTTTGGAGTTTCCGCCCTTTCATGAGAAAATTTACCTATTTAAACACGCCGCTTTCTCCCGAAATCTGGCACCTCTTTGTACTTGGACATATATCAGCAGTTTGATCTTCCAGTGCGTATTTTCTTGCCCCAAAATCAATGGAGGACACATCCAGCAACTCGGAATGCTCCTCTGGTGAGTCTGAATTTGGCTCTCACGATCCTGGGTCTTCAGGAGAGGCCCGCACTGAAGCCACGGTTGCTGGCCCTTCACGGAGTCGGGACCTCCTCCAGGTTTCGAGAGGGTCCAGCCACGTCGAGGGGCTGCTGCGGCTCAGGTAAAGTGGCTAAGGGCCCGCATCGCGCACCTAGAGGGCGCCTGGGCTGAGTCGGAGGCCAGGGCCATGCGCCTTGTTGGTGCCAACATGGGAGCGCAGGCCCGTATATTGGCGCTTGAAGGAGAAACGGAGCGACTCAGGTGGCAACACGAGGCTGAAGTTGTCACGCTGCGGACGGAGGCCAGGATCACTTGCCTCGCCGGTGCCAACGCGGACACGCAGGCCCGCGCACTGGCGCTTGAAGAAGAGCTCGAGCGACTCAAGCAACAGCACGAGGCTGAGGTTGCCGAGTTGCGGTCGGAACTGAGGACGAGGCTTCGGCCAGAGGGAGTGGATCCCGTCTTGGAGCAGACTTACTTTGATGCCTTTAGGCTTTGCCGGAGGCTGGCTTCGCTGGAGGATCCAGGTTTCCGCGTGGGGGTTCTAGATCCTCGCAACTCGCTTGCCAGAACTCGCAATCAGTTGGTGGATTATCACGTTCAAAGCTCTTCTACTGGCCACTGGGACCATTAGCCGTTTTTGTCATTGTCGTGCTCTTCTCTTTTATTTGTAACTATTGTAACGGGATTTTGTTAATATAATAAGAGTCGTCGATTTTTCGTCCCGCTTTGTCCGCCGAATTTTTACTTTGCGTTTTTCACTTTGCGCTATCGTGCGCGTCTTTAGGGGCTATGCTACCGTGAGCCCTTATTTAATGCGGCGGCGCTAGCATGGACCCCTGCCAGGCGGCTGAAGGGACGCGCCTGTTAGCCTGGCGTCTAGCCATCATTGCGAACAATTCGGATTCTGCGGTGCGCCGTGAAGCCACCACGTGTCCCAATCGCCTGTGGCGGTGCCGTTTTGGTTTCCCGCCTTTTGGCTTGGCGTTGCCTATTTAAACCGATCGACGATCGCTCCCTCTCTTCTGCCGATTTCTTCTCTACTTGTACCTTTGAGAGATAAATGGTGATAAAGAGAGAAAGCTCTTCTTCTTCTCATGCTCCCAGAGCCGTGCGTCATAGTGTTCTCAACACCAGATCGGTCCTGACTGCAGGGAACGTTGCTGCTCTCATAGTTGATTATGGTCTTCCCCGCGATTGGAACTGCCGTGCTCCTGATGCACTAGATAGAGCCAACGCCCCCCAACGGGCTTCATCACAATGTACGAGCACCAGCTGAGGGGGGGACTTCATTATCCGTCGAGCTACTTACTGTACGTGGTGGTTGATGCGTTGGGTGTCCCAATGGCAAGGCTGCATCCCAACACCTTGCGCTATCTGGTTTCCTTGTGTATTTTTACTCTCATTCACGAATGCACTTTCGATGCAAAGGCAGCGAGGATAATCTTCTGATTCACGGAGTCGGAGGATTGGGTGTCGATGTCGCCCAGGTTAAGGTTCCACCTTCGCGGCACCAATCCTGACTCAGTGAAGGGCTGGAAGGAGCGCTTCTTCTTCTTGCAGGAGCCCCCTGACTCCGAGCTCCCGAGGGCGTGGGGCCCCATCTCAGAGTACTTCCAGGAGAAGCCAACCCCCGAGGACGTTGCAGAATCAGAGAAGCTGCTGGCTGCTATCAAGTCTGAAGAGGAGAACTTCTCAATTCAGGGCTACTACCTCACCTCCGTTACGTTCGAGGCCTGTAGGTGGGGATCTCCCGCGGGCTGGGCGATGGCTGGACCAGGTAAGGGAGGTCCTGGAGATACGGCCGCTCCTCCACCGCCCCGGGCGACTGAGGAGGGAAGCTGCTCATTGCTGGAGTCGAGCGACGATGAGGACGCGGCCGCCCTTAAGAGGCTAAGGGAAGCCGAAGGGACCTCTTTGAGGAGGTCCAGGAGACGAATCGCCGGCCCTTCCACTGCGGGGGGAAGTCCGGCTCCGAAGAGACCTGCGAGCGCGGGTCACCAGGGGGAAATCGCCGAACCTTCGTCGACTTCGATCGCCAGACTAGCCGCTCGCGAGGTCTGCGAGGTGGAGTGTCTACCCGCTGGGAATCCACCCGCCTGCTCTGCAGTAGAGGCGACGGATGACGTCGTCGTTCTTGAGGGCCCGGAGGGGCCATTTGCTACTGCGCCTGAGCCAACATCGGAGGCTAGGGGACCTGTGGAGTCGCTGGAGATTCTTGTGGAGCCCATTTCGGAGTACAGGCCTCCCAAAGACCTGGCCGCACCTACAGAGGACGGCGCCGCTCCCGCTGCTGATCCGGTACAAGCTGACAAAGGGGAAGCCGGGACGTCCTCGTGGCAAGAGCCTCCGAGCGTTCCTACGACAGCTAACCTTCCAGTCAGTCCTCCTCCAATAGGCGAGGGCGCTGAGCCCCAGGGAGAGGCCCTTTCAGGCGATCTTGCGCGTTCTCCGAGTGTGGCTCCTGCTCGGGTACGACTGTTTCCATCTGGCCTTCCTTTTCGGTCACATGCTTTGGGAGTTCTTTTGACATTGCTCCTTATGCAGGCTCCAGATGAGGTCGATCCTTTCGACCCGTTGTCCGCGCTCTTCCAGTCGGCCATCGTCAAGGGGAGGGCCCAGCTCGCATCTCTCAAGGAGGAGAACAGGCGCCTGCGGCAGAGAGTGGTGCAACTGGAAGCTCTACTTGTCGCCTCGGAGACCCGTGTCACGAGGCTGGTCGGAGACATGGTTGGCCGGCATTCTCCGTCAGAAGTGCGGCTGGTGATGGATGCTCGTTATTGGGACGGCATCCGCTTGTGTAGCAGGATCGTCTCCCTAGCGGCTCCTCACATTCCTGTGGGCGTCCTTCATCCAGGGAATGCCGGAATAGAAGAGGCATCCCGCCTGAAGACTTTTCCTGAGGAAGCGGGTCCGTCGAGTCTTCCTGATTAGTCTCCGCTGGTGTTGGTTTTTGAGATCGTCCTCTGTCTTTGTATCATGCTTGTTCTTCCCATATGAATGAGAAGCGTCTTTTTACACTTCGCATCTGTGCTTTTCCTATCGTAGAGTGTTGCTTACTATCTTCTTTTACTTTCGTCCGTTGGATCATGCTTCATGCTTGAACGTTGGGCTCTTTGGAGCCACTGCTGCTAAGGTCCTATCCAAGTGCCTTCTTGCGTGGTGCTCGTCCTTCGTAAGAGGATGTCATCATAGCTCACACGTTTAGGGGGCTCGATCCGGCGAAGCGGATGTCGTTGCTAAGCCCCTGGAGTTGCAACGCGGGTCAGCACAGTGGTCAGACCGCGGAAACCGGACTCCTGGGTCCAGGACTCGGTCGCGTATGATTGCAGAAGGTGTGCCGCCCCTGTTCAAAGCGTTATAATCACCAAGTTGAGGTCCTAGCCCACGACCATTGTAGACTGAGGGTGCTCTCTTCTGTTCAAAAAGGTCGTCGCACGCCTGCAATTCTTTGCCCCCTAAGGTTTTGTTGGCCGTAGAGTGGGGACTCGGAGAGCCCCCAGGCCTGATGTTTTGACCGCACGGGTCGTCGGCGTGAAGCCTATTGAATGGACCGCTTGGATCCTTTGTTCCAGCCTACAGCTGGATGCCTCCGGGCTGTCTAGCATGAGGCTTGGTCTCTGGGTGGCCGTTAGGGCCTTTTGGCGCGGAGCCACAATGCGTAAGGCCGTCCCTAGGCCATCTGGCGTGAGGACGGGGTCCTGGAACGGTCAACTTTGGATCGCTTGGCGCTGGGCCAAGGACTTATTTTTTGGACGGACGCTTGTCCTCCCAACTTAGGGGCAATCTAGGTCGTTTGGTTTGAGAATGCAATGCATGTCATCAACTCAAACAAATGAACATGCAGGATAATAGAAAGAGTGATTATACTAATCAAAGATAAAGCTCATGTCTAAGCACTCATTATGATGCATGCGTGTGCGACTTACCTGAGTCGGCGTTGCATTACTGATAGTATTTCCTTAAGTTGGCGGCGTTCCAGGTCCGCAGGACCAGTTTGCCGTTCTGGGCACGTAGCTTGTACGCTCCACTCCGGAGGATTGCGGAGACGAGGAATGGCCCCTCCCACCCGGGGGAGAGTTTGTTCCTGTTCGCGACCTTTCCCGCCGCCTCTACGCTCCGGAGGACCAGATCTCCAACTTCCAGTGGGCGCGCCCTCACTCGCTTGTTGTAGTACTGTGCGACTCGCTGTTGGTGGGCCGCGGTTCGAAGTAGTGCGGCATCTCAAACTTTCGAGAGCAGGTCCAGACCTTCCCGAAGCCTTTGTTCGTTGGTGGCTGGGTCGAAGCATTCGATTCGCAGGCTTGGCATCCCCATTTCCACGGGCACCACAGCCTCAGCCCCAAAGCAAAGGTTGAAGGGCGTCTCCCTTGTTGGCTTTCTCGCAGTTGTTCGATACGACCATAGCACTGACGGCAGCTCCTCAGTCCAGGAGCCCCCTGCGTCTTCCAGCCTGATCTTCAATCCGTGCAGCAGTGTGAGGTTGGTGACCTCGACCTGTCCGTTTGCCTAAGGGTGCGCCACGGACGTGTGTACCAGCTTGATGCGAAGGTCATGGCAGTACTTTGTGAAGCGTTTACCGGTGAATTGGGTTCCGTTATCGGTCACCACGACCTCAGTGATCCCAAAGCGGCAAATGATGCCTTGACGGAGGAACTCCGTCGCATTTTGCTTTGTGATCTTGGCGAGGGGGACGGCTTCCACCCACTTCGTAAAGTAGTCAATGCCAACGATCAAGAATTTCCTTTGTTCGGCAGCCATCAGTAGGGGTCCAAGTATGTCGAGCCCCCATTGCGCGAACGGCCATGGGGATTGGAGATAGTGCAACTCGATGTGCAGCTGGTGCATCATGTTGCCATGGACCTGGCAACTTTCACACTTCCGGACGAATTCCATAGCGTCTCGTTTCATGGTGGGCCAGTAGAACCCTTGCCGCATGACGTTGAACGCTAAGTTCTTTCCACCGATGTGTGAGCCGCACAACCCCAAGTGCACTTCTCCCAACGCGTAATCAGCTTCCTCCGGGGTGAGGCACTTCAGGAGAGGAGTGGAGTATCCTCGCCTGTATAGCCTCTCATTCAGGACCGTGTACCACCCTGCTGTCTTCTTTATCCGCTTGGCTTCGTTGACGTCGTCTGGAAGGGTTCCCTCAGTTAGGAACCTTACGTACGGCGTCATCGAGTTGTTCCCCGCTTTGACCCGTAGAACTTCTTTGTCTTCGGCGTCGGTGTTGGGTGCGTTCAGGACTTTCCTCGGCTCCCTTGCGTACTGCTCTACAGTTCTGGCGGCCGCATCCCGGGCCAGTCGATCAGCGCGTTCGTTATCCGATCTCGGGATATGTTCGATCTCAAACCAACCGAACTCAGGGATCAGTGCCCTTACTTTCGCCAAGTACCTCACATTCTGTGAGTTCGAGGTTTCGAAGTTCCCCTTCACCTGATTCACCACGAGTTCAGAGTCACTACGCACGACCAACGACCGCGCGGAACACTCCTTCGCCAATCGTAGGCCCGCGAGAAGGGCCTCATACTCCGCAACGTTGTTCATGGCCGGGAAAGCCAGAGTAATGGAGTATACGATCTCCATGCAAGGGTGTCCTTAGCACGACACCAGCCCCACTGCCTGCCTGGGTAGATGATCCGTCCATGTTCAGAGTCCACGCAGGTGGGTCGTCGCCCTCCGTACTTCCTGGGTTGTTGTCCTCTTCCTGTGCTGGCATCGTCGCTTTGACGATAAAGTCCGCCAGAGCCTGTCCTTTCACGGCTAGCCGGGGCCGGAACTCCAGGTCGAATTCCCCTAGCTCGACAGCCCATTTAACCAATCGGCCGGACATCTCTGGTTTTTGGAAGATCGACTTTAGCGGCTGATCCGTCAGTACTACGATCCGGTGAGACTGGAAATACGGCCGCAACTTCCGCGCCGCATAGACAAGCGCGAGCGCCACCCTTTCAACGCGTGGATAGCGGGCCTCTACGTCAGTCAGCACCCGGCTCACGTAATATACCGGCTGTTGCCTGCCCTCGTGCTCCGCAACTAGCACGGAGCTGAGGACTGCTGCCGATGTGGCCAGGTAGAGGTAGAGATCCTCCCCTTCGCGCGGCGAGCTTAAGAGCGGCACGCTGGAGAGGTAAGTCTTTAGTTCCCTGAAGGCTTCGTCACATTCTTCACTCCACTTGAACCCGTGCGATTTGGTGCCCCTTAGTGCTTTGAAGAAGGGCAAATATTTCTCGGCCGACTTGGCTAAGAACCGCGAGAGAGCGGCTATTCGCCCGGTCAGCTTCTGAACTTATTTTATTGTCCGCGGAGGGTTCAAGTCCAGTATGGCATTGATGTTTTCTGGATTGGCTTCAATGCCGCGTTGGGACACAATGAAGCCTAGGAACTTCCCAGAGGTCACTCCGAACGCGCACTTGACAGGATTGAGCTTCATTCCGTGCCGTCGGAGGATCTGAAAAGTCTCATCTAAGTCGTTGACGTGGTGGCTCGCGATTCTGCTTTTCACAAGCATGTCGTCGACGTACACCTCCACGTTCCGTCCGATCTGAGCTTCGAACATTTTGTTCACAAGGCGCTGGTACGTCGCGCCAGCATTCTTGAGACCAAAAGGCATCATTTTATAGCAATACGTCCCTTGATCTGTCATGAACGAGGTGTGCTCCTCGTCTTCTGGGTCCATCCGGATCTGGTTGTACCCAGAGTATGCGTCCATGAAGCTCAGGAGTTCGTGCCCGGATGTGGAATCCACGAGCTGGTCGATCCTGGAAAGCGGAAAACTATCTTTGGGGCCGGCCTTGTTCACGTCCGTGAAGTCGACACACATCCGCCATTTGCCGTTGCTCTTTTTCACCGGCACGACATTGGACAGCCATTCCGGGTACTGGACTTCTCTGATGAATCCGGCGTCCAGCAGCCTCTTCACTTCTTCCCTGATGGCGACCAACTTCTTGACGGAGTGGTTCCTCCGCTTCTGCCGGACGGGCTTTCGGCTCGCGTCAAGGCCCAACTTGTGGACTATGACCTCGGCCGATATCCCGGGCATGTCAGCGGGGACCCAGGCGAACACGTCGGAGTTAGCCCTAAGGAAGGTAATCAACCTGTTGCGCTCCGTAGGTTGAAGGGATCTCCCCACGTTGACGCACCGTTCCGGATTGTATGGGTTCAACGGGATCGCCTCAGTTTCCTCTCCGAACTGGGCCTGCTGCAGTGAGGTCTCGTCGCGGAAATCAAGGTCTTCGCTTGGGTTGCATGGTGCCACGGGGTTGATCTGGGACAGGTAGCAGGTCCGCCCCATTTCCTGATCTCCAAGGACTTCTCCCACGCCCCAGGGGGTGGGAAATTTCACTTTCAGGTGCGGGATGGATGTCACAACTTCAAAGGCGGTCAGGAAAGGTATGCTTAATATGGCATTGTAGACGGATGGAAGGTCAACGACGAGGAACGCCAGCTCTCGCGTTATGGAGCGCGGGTGTGTCCCCATTGTGACTTCCAGCCGCACTATCCCTTGCACGGGGATTGGTTCATTGTCCAAGCCATACAAGGGTCCGCCTGTAACTTTCATTTGGCTTTGTTTTAGTCCAAGTTTAAGGAACGCAGTGAGATACAGCAAATTTTGTGAGCTTTCATTATCAATGAAGACCCGTTTCAGTTAGTAGTCGTTACCACCAGCTGAAACGAGGGCTGATACAACAAGGGGGTCGGTATAGGGAGATGTTACATGAGCCATGTCGTCGCTACTAAAGCTGATGACGTCAGTCTTAACCCCTATCTTCGCCCGCTTGTTGCTGGAAGTTGCCTTCGGTTGTCCACGCCTGGCGTGCGCGGCGTCAGTGGAGGAGACCATGTGGACCACACCGGCCGCCGTGCGGGCTCTCGAAGGTTTGCTGGCTTCACCATCGGAGGTTGCAGGTTCCTGCCCCGAACTCTTCACGAATTGCTTTAAGTGTCCGCGCCGGATCAGATCTTCGATTTCCTGCTGCAGGGTCCGGCAGTTCTCAGTCGAGTGTCCCAAACAGCGATGGTACTGGCAATATTTTGTCTGATCACTGCCGCTGGGACCCTTGGGAGTTTTCGGCCACTTGAAGAACTTCTCATCCTGGATCTGCATCAGGATGTTCGCGCGACTATCATTCAGAGGGGTCAGAGAGGTCCTGCTGTAATCTTTTTGGGCCCCGGCGGGAGCCGCTGCTGCTTTCGGTGCTCTGAGAAGGGCTGGCTATCGCTGTCCCTCTTTCTCCCGCCAGATGCTCTGGCGACTTTTGGGGGCCGGTCCTCTAGCTCGGGGCGCTTTGCCTCGTTGGACTCTTCGGCCGTGATGTACGCCCGGGCAATGGTCTCAGCCTCCCGGAAGGTCGAGGGCGTTGGTGCGACAGGTGTTTGAAGAAGTCCCCCGCCGCCAGAGTGGAGACGAAGGCGTTGAGTTTCAGTTTGTCGGAGAGATGAGGGATCCGCCGCGCCTCAGTGATGAAACGGTCCAGAAACCGCTTCAGACTTTCATCAGGCCTTTGGCGGAGGTGGACCAGGTGCTAGGGTTGTCTCTCCTGGTTCAAGAAGCTATCAGCAAGCTCGTCAAACGAGCGTATGGAATTCGGGGGGAGGCCATGGAACCAAAGCAACGCGTCACCCCTAAGGGTGACGGGGAAGCACTGGCACATCAAGGCCTCGCTTGCCCCTTGTAGAGAGAGGTGAGTGCGGAAGCAGTTGAGGTGATCCATTGGGTCCTTGCTTTCGTCGTATCCCTCCAGGACCGGCATTTTGAACTTGCTCGGCAACGGCTGCGTCCGCAAGTCCATGACGAAGGGCGATCTACGGAGGTCGGCGGAGGAGGGTGTGGGTTTCTCTTTATGCAGGATGTCCCACAACACCTTGACTTTCTCCTCCATCGAGGGGTCCGTAGAGCCTCTCCACGCATTGAGGACTTCACGAAGCTCCGTGTTGCCCTGGAGGTGTGTCCGAGTTCGTCGGGGATGGCAACTCTCTGCCTGGGTGGCACGTTCACCGTTGGAGCCTGCAGCGGCTGGCCTCCCATTGCCGCGCGAGTTACTGGGGTTGCGCCCTTCGGGGCTATCCTCCCTGTCATCGTCGGCAGGATGGCTTTCCGCTTCATTCTGGCCATTTTCGCTTGGGGCCGCCAGGGCTGCAGCGCGGTCGAGTCTGTTAGCTCACCTCCTACGAGCGGCCTTTCGACGCCTTTCTCTCTTGGAGGTGGAGGCCTGGGATGCTGGAGGAGCCTTTGCTGCTGGTCGGGCTGTCCACCGTTTCGTCCGTCTTTGCTGCTGGCCTGGCGCATTGGGATCATGGCAGAAGTGCTGTTAATGCTCCCACTGTGGCTACTGCCTTTTTGTTTGCCCGTAACAAATGATGGTGCTGTTTTACTTGCGCTCTCATGCCGTTTTGCTGTTCAGTCAGTGGATGCTGCCCTGTACAGATGTCGCTCCTAGATGGATCTCTTTCGTGTGTATTAGATGGTTTTTTTCGTCTGATTTTGTTGTAGTTCTAAATGTTTTTTTTCTATTCTGTTGTTCCGATTGCTCGGGGCATGCCCTGGAGCCTTTTGTTTTACCTCTAAGTAAAATACTTTGAGTTAAAATATTTTTCTTGTAATTTTTTTTCTCCCATTAATCCAAAATTCTTACTTACCAAAAAATAATGCTGGAGGAGCGATCCCGGGCCAGGCAGTCCCTATGTTCTCGCATATGGCACGGAGAACCTACTTCATATCATTCATGTCCGCAGCCAGGCGGCAGACGTCAGGCTCTGGTTGATCGTTTGCCTGGTTCCCGGCAGGGGGAACTTCATCTTGGGCGATGACTTCCATCGCCGGAGCACTAGCTTGTGCTTGGGTGTTCACCATCGCCTGGGATTAAGGAACAAGGTGGGAAGGAGACACTTGGCTTTCTGTCAGTTTCCCACAGACGGCGCCAATGTTGCGTCCCGGGCCCACGGTTGTCGTACGGATTAAAGAACCTTCGGATTCCTCAGCGTGCGGTGGCTTCAGAAGAAGAGTCCGGCCTCTGTCTCTATGAACCTGGACCTGCACAACACAAATAACAAATAAGAGGTCAAGGGTCCGGTAGGATTTCTCCCACCGAGGCTGCTCCGATGCTCAAGTCAGCAAATTCCTGCAATAAACGAAAATGGCGCACGCTAAAGGGGTGCGCGGAGGAATGCTGTGAAAGCATAAGAGATGTTTGCGCGGTGATGTAGGGAATGCAGTGAGCAGGTAGCGGAAGGCCTGACTTCCTTGATGCACCGCAACGGGTGGCTAACTTTCCCATGATCTCAGAAGATGTTGGGAAGGAGAGCGACTTAGCTATCGCCAATTGAGGTGAGGTGGTGCTCAGCTCCAACTCGTCGCTCTCGTGTTATCGATTAGAGAAGAGGGGAGTAGTAGAGTATGATTAGCCGTTTGAATTCTTCGTTCAAAAGGAAGCAGCTGATGAAGATGCTAAATGAGAGGAGCCCCTTTCTCTGTGGGGTGCGAGGGCTCTTATACATCTCTCCCCGTTGGATTCTTGGGCACCAAAATGCCCGTTGCTTGGACCATCGCGCCACTGTTCACTGTCGTGGACCGCCGGTCACGCCGGTTGTCCTTTTGCCGTGGCTGGCACGCTGCTGAGCGTTGTTGACCACGACCGATTTTTCCCTGAGTGGGGATTGGTTGGCCACCTGCAGACGGCAGCGGGTGCCTTTGGCGCTGCGCCAGCCACTCCTCTATTGGCTAGCCTTTCCGCCTTTTCCGCCTGTTTCCGGCGACACATTTAATGCGCTGTAGGTTTTCGTTGTCTTCAGCCAGCGTGGGTTCGCGCCTTTCACTCCTTGGGCTGGGCCAACTGTCTCGCGCGGGCTTTTGGATCTCTTGTGGGCCGCGACCTACTTCGTGGGCTTGGACATGTTTCATGGGTCAGGACATGGGACCCAACAGATTGAATCGACTAATTTTTTTGTTTTCTTGAGTGTACGTCTTTTGATGAGATTTTAATTTGTTATCTTTTTTGCCTAAATTTAAAATTAATATAATCTCAATAAGAATAAGATAAAAAATAATAACTTTACAACATTGTTGGTACTTCTTTTTTTAATCCCAACCTCCTGTTGGTATCTTTAGTTTTGACTTAGTGGATGTAACATTCTTCAGTGGTCAAATATGTCATGGTTGTGTTAGGCTCAAAATTGGGTTGGCTTATCTCTGTCATTTGGGTGCACATTCTCTGATGCACACATTAAGTTGCCACCTTTTTGTCCAATTCGAAATGAATACGATTTCAACAAAAATAAGATACAAAAAGAATAATTTTGTGGCATTGCTAATTTTTCTCAATCTCCCTCCTTCAAAAAGTAATAAAAATATAACAAATTTTAAGATTTGTTCCCACGGTTGTCCTTTTGAAACACATAACTAGCACAACCTAGCTTAGGTTAAGGGAAAACAAATCACCAGTACACTTCGGCACTTTGCCGTAGCTTTATTAGTTGTAAGCCCAAGGATCTACTCATGCATATGCAGTAAAAAAGAGAACTTACTACGTGGGATTATCTTTGAATCCCAATAATGGTAGACACTACTGATAAGGCGTGCTTTATATATACACGTCTCATCCAATCTTAACATTACAATCTTATAAAATGGCATCCACTTTATTGACATGAACTAATATAGACCACTAAATATCTTGCTATCCTACAGCTTTTCGAGGTTCCATTGTATATAAGCTGGAGGTAAGACCACGAGATCACTTCTAGTACTTGCTTAACCCATCTGCATTTTGGCCCTATATGCCAAGTTGCCATATTGCATTTTAACCCAACAACATATCAACCATCGCTTTCGATCCATTGCTTTGCTTGCGGTAATGTCAGTTGTCTGGTTCTTTGGAGCTATCCGCGATCATCTTTCGGATTGTTTCTCTTGTTTTTGTCTCATACATCCGATTGTCCTTGCTTGGTGTTTGAGAATACGCTTCAAAGAATTCTCTATTCTCTTTCTCTAACTCATTCCACACTACACTCACGCAATATAGGATCAGTTAAAAAAAAGTGATCAAAATTTAATAATAATAATAATAATAATAATAAAAGAGAAAAGGGAAGTGATTGTGGCACTACATGCTATTTTACTATACTCTACGATAGAGTGCTTATTTGTATTTTTAGCATGTAAATACTGAATTATAAAGGTGCAATTATTTATTTACTTACTTATCAAAAAAAAAAAAAGATGCAATAATTTAAAATAACAAAAAAGAGAAAGATCAAATAATAGTATCATATACTATATAGTGAAAAATGTGTATCTTAAGAATAACATCATATCTTGATGTGAATCGGGGCGTTATGGATAACCTAACTCAAAGTTCTAAAGGTTTCCATTTTCTTGTGTTCATTTGAAGTTGTTATAGTTTGGTCAATTTATTCTTCTAGTTGTACTAGTTTTCATAAGATTTGCCTTAGTTAAAATAGTCTGACGGAAAGAAAATAGAGAGAGAGGACGATCTTGGCTTAGAAAATATGGATTCGATAATGACAACTCATGCACGAGGCATTGGCCTTTGAATTATTTGGCATACCCTATCATCATTTTAGACTGAATTTTTTACAACTAGAGGGCTTCCGTACAGTAAGCGGAGCAAATAAATTTTTTAAAATTTTTTTAAATGTTAAAATATTAAAATATTTATCTTATGAAAAAAATCGGTCAAAAATAAATATTTTACCACATATATATTTTTAAATTTTTTTTAAAAAAATATAAAATAAGGGTGGGTCATTGTGCCACTATTGTAATCCCATCTTCCATGTCTCGAAGTCCATGATCTTTGTTTGTTTGTTTGTTTGTTTTTTTTTTTTTAAGAAGTTGACTGATATATGCTACTTTGTGACTCCTATTATGTGGCAGCCAGCACCTTTATATCACCCACCGTCCTTTGTGGCGCCGCCTTGCTTACTATGTGGATCATTTTGGGGCAAACTGGCTAGCCAACGAAACTATCAGGTTCATAGTCTACGCCACCTGTTGTTAGAAACTTGCCATACTATCCGATCATGGAGAATGCATTACAGACTTTCTCCTCTATGTCATAAGTGCCAAAACTAATAAATTAGATATGGTATATTCTACTTCTCTTGATAATACTTTTAGAGAGATCTCAAACCCTTTCGTGGGCTCTCTCTTCCCATAATTTATACAACTAGGATTCATGCTTAAAAGACATCCTCTCAAACACTATTAAATACCTCTAAAATACTTGCCGGTTCATGCATTAGATTGGATGCCCAAAGGGTATACACGCCACGCTATATTTTTCTTCTCTTATGTTGTGCTTACATGATCACAACAGTTGAGAAGTTAAATGTGAATTCTGCATGGAATAGAATGGCTAACACAATACCCAAAATAGGTCAGTAGTTACACTTTGCTAACGTACATTTATAATCAGTAAAGATAAGATTAATACAACGTTAATTAGTATCACGAAGGATCAATTCATAAAATTATATGATATTATAATACGTGCAAAAACATAGAGTTGGTGATCACCCCGTGGAACGTAAGAAGTATAAAAAGTAAAAGATTAAATATTTTTGCATTTATTTATGTATGTTTGTGATGTGTATGTAAATATAAAAGACGGTCATAGAAAAACGGAGGAAGGAGAAGTATGAACCCGTAGAGGTAATGACAGGTTTGATATTGGCGTGTCTAGCCAAGGCCTCCATGCACTCCTCTTTAGTCAAGTGGAAGATCAAGCACTTCTCTATCAGGTGTTGCACCTGCAAATATGCAACCGGCGTCAAACTCATATTATTATTGTTATTAACACACGAAATTCAACCTAATCAAACCAACTGCTACTCAGAGAGATGATCAAACGACAAAAGCAACCTAATTCTTGATATTCTCGAGAACACGTGTAATGCGTATACTGGATTATGCCTTTCAAATGTGACATACCATGTATATGTATGAGGCGGAGGAATCACCCATGTCGACGGCCACCGTTTGCTTTCTTAATCGGGAAGAACTTCAAAGGAGAGGAATTGATCGAGTTAGAGATAGATAGGTAGAGAAGGAAGTTGTTGATAGAATGTATGTGATGGATCACACTTGCACCCTGAAAGGTCAATTAAATGTGAGTATTATATTATATGTATGAGGATTTATCAACATACGGGCGATTGTATTGGCACGGGTGGGGCCTGATATCCCACGTGGGAGGTACGTTGCAATTGGTTGAGAGCGGATTGGGGGAGATTTTGTCTAGATGATCCATCTCCTCCATTGAAAAAAAAGAAAATTACACAGCAATATTTTAGCTATATAATATCACAAATAGTGAAAAAATATATAATTATTC